>PVKU01007124.1:0-92419 GCA_004027475.1 Anoura caudifer
AAGAGAGGAGAGGGATAGGAATATCCAGGGAAAAGGGGAAGGGATTAGAGCAACAAGTATGAAAGACATATGGACAAAAGCTGGGGGGGGGTGGAAATGGAAGGGAGCTGGGGAGGGCTGGGGCGGAGGGACGGGATGGGAGTAGAAAACAGAAGACTGTATAAGAACAACAATTAAAATAAAATTTAATTAAAAAAAACTGTAAAAAAAAAATGATTGTTTAGGGCAGAGGGAGATACACTAGACAAGGAGACCCAACAGAAGGCACAGATTATTCTTGACATTATGCCTAGAATAATATACGCAGTGGGTGTGGAAATGAAGATCGGGGGTCAAGGCAGACAGAGAATAATCCCACATAGAGGGGGACATAGAAAGATGAAGTGAATCACTGGTTCAGACACTAGCTTCTAACATACCTGATAGACTGTGACATAAATGAGAAAGCCTCCTGCAGACAACGTCTTTTCTGCTTCTTGGTACTCTGGACTTACTGTTTTATCCTTTGTGACTCACTTGAAGTCTTCTGGAGAAGGCAATGGAGGAAGTAGTGGCTCCTTTTCCACCCATTGCCAATTTCAATGGGTCACCTCAAGTATCACCAATCCAGCTGTCACCATTATTTAGACCAATCAACCAATATAGGTCAGATTGTATTATGTCTGGCTTGGGGGCAAAATTACATTGTCTCTGGTACCCAAGAGCTAAGGTCTGATGAATGGCTTCTATATTCTGTGCAAGCCCATGGGGGTGAATAGGATTTGAAGGGCAAGCAGTCCAAAGTGAATTTTGGCATTGGGATATAGTAAACTTTATTACTTTGTCACTCCATTTTTTATTTTGAGGCATTTTCATTTTCCTTACTTGAATTTTGTTGTTGTTTTACATAGAAGGGAGATGTATCTACACACAGAACATCAGTATCATGACATAATATATAAATAGTGTCATTGAAAGCTGTTATCACAAAGTAGCATCTAAAATGAATGAAAAAATTGGGAGGAAATACTTTCACTAGTATTTACATTTAAGAAAATTATTCTTCTGTGTTTAAAGGGCTAAACAGGTTATGTTTCACATATAGGCAGATGTCTCATTTTGGGCAGCACTTATCACGCAGCCACCATAGTCACTGGCTCGGGATTCATTTGTAAAAAACATTTATTTATTAATTTTTTTAGAGAGAATGGCAAGAAGAGAGAAAGAGGGAGAGAAATATCGACATGAGAAACATCAACTGGGTGGCCCCTCTCACATGTCCTGAACCCACAATCCTGACATGTGCCCTGACCAGGAATCGAACCCATGACATTTTGGTTTGAGGGATGATGCCCAAGCAACTGAACCAACTGAGCCATAGAGTTCAGGGCTTAGGACTCATTTTTAATGAAGTACATACATGAAGTTAAGTACTGAGCTAAGCAATTGATTTGAGTGAAGCTTCTTTTCAAAATTCTTTAAAAAATTTTTTTGTCATTGTGATTTCATGAGCTCTCTTATCCATAAATGGAGGAATTTCTGTTTCCTGGCTCCTCTAAGCTATTCTAAAGTGGCCATAAAATGGAGTTCCCAGCTTTGCAAGAACAGAAATACCAAATAGGCATGTTTAGGTTTTCACTGAACACCTCATTGTAGTGTAAGGACTTATATGTAGATAATAGTCCATAAACTTAATCGTTTACCTCAACAAGCCAGAGGGGCAAATATGAAAGACCACTGTTAAACACATAATATAAATAGATACATTGTGAAAGGAATACTGATTGCCGATGATATGACAAATCTGAAATCAACTCTTTTGATTCTACCTTCGAGATATCCTTTGCATGTTAGCCTTCATTTTAAGTTGCATTGTTGCTGTTCCAATGTAGGACAGGCAGAAACGTTTTAATTCATTATTTTAGGCAATGAGCTTCAGATTGAAAGTGACAGGAGCCAACTCAAACTAACATAAGCAAACATAAGAAACATTATTTCAGATAGCTAGCAATATTAAGCATCTTTTCATGTGTCTGGATCCTCTCTATGTCCTCCTTGGAGAAGTGTCTGTTCAAGTCCTTTGCCCATTTTTTAATTCAATTGCTTGTCTTCTTAGAGTGGAGCCATGTAAGTTCTTTATATATTTTGGAGATTAAACCCTTGTCTGAGGTATCATTGGCAAATATGTTTTCCCATAAAATCAGTTCTCTTTTTATTTTAATACTGTTTTCTTTAGCCATGCAGATTTTCATTTTGATGAGATCCCATTTGTTTATTCTTTCCTTTATGTCCCTTGCTTTAGGGGACGTATCAGTAAAAATGTTGCTGCATAAAATGTCTGAGATTTTCCTGCCTCTAGGACTTTAATGGTGTCACGGCTTATATTTAAATCTTTTATCCACCTTGAATTTATTTTTGTGTATGGTGTAAGTTGGTGCTTGAGTTTCATTTTTTTGCACATAGCTGTCCAGTTCTCCCAACACCACTTGTTGAAGAGGCTATTTTTACTCCATTTTATGTTGCTGCCTCCTTTGTCAAATATTAATTGACTGTAGAGACTTGGGTTTATTTCTGAGCTATCAGGGAGATGCAAATTAAAGCCACAATGAGATACCACTTCACTCTAATCAGAATGGCCATCATAAACAAAACAACAAACAACAAGTGTTGGAGAGGTTGTGGAGAAAAGGGCATCCTAGTGCACTGTTGGTGAGATTGAAGACTGGTACAACCACTATGGAAAGCAGTATGGAATTTTCTAAGAAAACTAAAAATGGGTCTACCTTTTGACCCAGCAATTCCACTGCTAGTATTATATCCTAAGAACCCTGAAACACCAGTCCAAAAGAACCTATGCACCCCTATGTTTATAGCAGCACACTTTACAATAGCCAAGTGTTGGAAGCAACCCAGGTGCCCATCAGTAAATGAATGAATCAAAAAACTACGGTACATTTACACAATGGAATTCTATGCAGCAGAAAGAAAGAAGGAGCTCCTACCCTTTGCAACAGCATGGATGGAACTGGAGAGCATCATGCTAAGTGAAATAAGCCAGGCAGTGAAAGACAAATACCATATGATCTCACCTTTAACAGGAACCTAACCAACAAAACAAACAAACAAGCAAAATATAATCAAAGACACTGAAATTGAGAACAGACTGACAGTCACCAGAGGGGAGACGGGAGGGAAGATCAGGGGAAAAGGGGAAGGGTTTAGAGTAGCAAGTATAAAGGACACATTGATAAAAATTAAGGGTGTGGAAATGGGAGGGAGGTGGGGAGGGCTGGGGTGGTGGGCGGGGATGGGAGTAAAAGATAGAAAACTGTACAAGAACAACAATTAAAATATTTTTTTTTTAAAAAAAAAGAAACATTATTTCAAGGAACCAAAGTCAAGGATGAATCCTGGCTCATAGGAAGGATGGGAATCAAGAAGTGTGCTATTAAGAATCAAGGAAATCTCTCTTGTGCTAGCTCTCAGGATACTTTCTCTCATTAAGCCATCTTCTCATGTCTCATGGGCCCTCTTTAAATTCTGTCTTTGTGCCTGTTTCATGTATTTTTGCAGATTTACTTTTTCTCCATTTTCCTAGATAAGGTAGACAACCTACTGCTTCTAGGTTGGCGTATCCTCAATTCAAGTACTCAGTAGGGACAGATATCTCTGAATACCAATTTTAAATACTCAGGAGAGAGAAATTTATTGCTATCCCCTGAGTCATGTGTCCACTTTTATTTAATTACTATGGGTAGGGTGGGGGAGGACAGTCTCATAGTGAAAATAGCAAAGATTCTCCTGCCCCCATGTGAAAGGACAGTTCGCAGAGTAGAGGTTGACATCCTCAGAGATGTCTGCTACAAAAAATTTTGAGGTGGGAGTTTTATTTTAGGCATTTGTCATGTTGATGACACAGTGAAAATAGTATTAGAGGAAAACAATGTTGGAATTGCTAAAGGTCGTCCTTTTGGTACTGTTGTTATTGTTTTTGAAAGTATTTTTAATAAAAAATTGTAAAATCACAAAAATGTCACTATTTTGGGAAATGTAGAAAATAGTAAATAAAAGTCACTTCTGTCCTTCCAATGCATCTCCTATGCCAATGCACATCCACGTGTGTGTATGCACATTACACATAATCTTCCCTACTGTTTCCACATGAGAGTGCTTGCTATAAGGCATATTTACTTGTTTTGCCCTTTTCTTCCTTTATTTAGGCCCATCCTGGGTGCTTTACTGCATGTTCAAAATGAGCCCAACTGCACAGGCATCTAGGAAGAGAACCAACCATACTATGAAGGGATCAGAGGAGAGGCAAGAGATTTGAAGGATGCTCTGAAGAAATCAAGTAACCATTGAAAGATTAGAAGATAATGCCTCTCCTATTGCTGTTCCCACTTTTGTCAGGATACCAACTACTGTGGATCTTATGAAAGGATTTGTCTGCAAATGTACAGAGCCTTATATTAAGATGGGATTAAATTTTGATTGAATTAAATATTTTATTAGAAATTTTCACTGGCTGTGACCAGACAATAGGTTAAAGGGTAAATGAATTTATAGTCTCCATATTAGAGGTGGAGACAGAGGAAGTTAGAAGATGCTTTCCGTGGGACACCGCACATTATGGAAGGATCTAGGATCAGATAGGCCTAGTTTCAAATCTCACTTCTATGACAAAGTAACACTGTGAACTTTTGGTAAATATTTGTCTAGAGTTTGGTTTTAACCTCTGTAAAATGTATATAGTAACCTGTTATGAATATTGAGTGAGTTAAAGTACAAAAAAAAAAAAAACCTAGGGCATTTCTTGTCACTTAGTAGGTGCTCAAGGATTTACTGTTGTTTATAAAATGTTTTTATTTGGTATTAATTTATTAAGCTTTCTTTAATAGTATTATAGTGTTGTAAACACTGTTACTTGATGAAAAAGCTTTGATTAGATTGGTGACAAAGGGTAAGGACACTTTCTTTTTTCTTTTTCTTTTTGTTAAACTTTTATTTATGTATTTCTAGACAGAGGGGAGGGAGGGAGAAAAAGGGAGAGAAACATCAATGTGCAGTTGCCTCTTGTGCATCCCCTACTGGAGACCTGGGCCACAATCCAGGCATGTACCCTGGCTGGGAATCGAACCAGTGACCCTTTGGTTCACAGGCTAGTGCTCAATCCACTGAGCCACACCAGCCAGGGAGTAAGGACTCTTTCTTGAAGTCCTAACTTGGACAGAGAGTCCTTCTCATCAGCCAAAATAAGGACAGGCATGTCAAATCTCCTATGGAATAGTAGGATATCAGAGCTGGGAAGACTTTTAAGATCACCCAGTTCAATCTGCTTATTGTATAGAGGTGATGGTGAGATAAAGGGAGGAAAACTGATGTACACAGAAGTGTTGGATTAACTCCCTTTTTGAAGCACTCCTTTATCTGCATTTCTATAACATGACACTCACCTGGTTCTCTCTTAGCTCCTCAGTTTCTTTTGTAGGTCTATTTTCCTCTGCCTATCTCATAAATGTTGGTGTTTCTCAGGATTCTGACTCGAGCTCTTTTCTCTTCTCAATCTACACACTATTTTTTGTAATCTTAACTACTATTTTGGCTTAAATTGTTGGCCTTCTAATAATGTCTTCCAAATCAACATTTTAAGTTGTGAATTTTTCCGTTATATCCAAATACCTACTCAGCATCTCTATTTCAGTGTCCCATAGACACCTGCATATCAACCTAATACTGAACTCATCGTTCTACCAAGAGGCTACTCTTCTACGTATCTATTTCAGTTTGTGGCACCATATACTAAACACAGCTGACCAAACAAGAAACCTGAAAACTATTTGTGACCCCTTCTATTCCCTTACTGCCTTCTCCCAATGTCTAATTTGTCCCTAGGGTCTGTGAGGACTAGTCTAGGCCATTATCATCTTGCTTTTATCTCTGCAATCACCTACTAATTGGTCTCCTGGCATACACATTAGACTCTTTCCCCATACATCCTCTAAGTAGAAATGTACATTCAAATACACAAAATTGTCACTTATCTGCTTAAAGTCATTCAGTAAAACCCTACTTCTCTCAGGATAAACCATCAGCTCCTTAAATGGCTTTACAAAGGCCTGCACCATCAACTGGTACTTACCTTGACAGTTTTTTAGTTCCTTCCTCTCTCTACTCTATGTATTCTATGCTTCATTAAAACTCTATTATTTTTATTTCTCTATCACAAATGTCTAGCACATATTAGGGTGTTTAATAAATGCTTCTTGATGAAATTAAGAAACCAAGTATAATGTATAGGTAGCCTGACACTTAGTTCAAAGCATTTTTTTTTGTTATATTATCCTGGTAGTTTTACAGGGCAGACCTAAGAGTGAATACATATACAGATGTGTGTATATACGTATATATTTGTGTGTATGTGTAGATATACATATATACATACACACACATACTTTTTCCTATTCTTTTCTGTGTCCATTTTGCTGCTTCCTAATCAGCATGCTTCAACCCCAAAACAATTCTCTATCTTTGGGTCTTTGAGTTAAGGCTCATTAGTCTGCATTTACAAGCTCCATTAAAACAATAACTAAGGGTTAGCCTGGAAATAAGTAATGACACAAGGTTATCTCTTTGATCAAATTATTTTCTTTTATATCATTTTCTATGTGTCTAATACAGCATTATGTGAAAGCTGTGCTTTGGATCAGAAATAAGATAATTCTGACCTGAACAAGTCCATGACTCAAATTGCTCCAGCTCATCTGTTAGCCTGGGAGAAAATTGGTGAGAGCTACCTTCTGAACTTGAGTTTAGAAATTTCTGCACCTAGTAACCACCTTCTATTTCATTTTCTTTTGAGACTTTCCACTAAGAAGGCCTGTGAGACTTAACGACTTCTTTCCTTCTGTTGTAGGAATTTAATGATCTTGCAAATTATTGACTGATTGCAGATTATAAATGTTTTTTTTTACAGATTGAAAGTGTACAATGAAAATAATGTTTAAAAGGCATTTCTTTTTCTTACCTTCATAGCCCGTGATCATGACTAGCAATTATTAATATGCAGAACAATGCAGGTTTCTCACTACAGGGTGCTTGGTTCTGCTCCCCACCCCCAGCTTTCTTGTCTTTCCTCCCTCCATTTTTGTTTTTATTTATTTTTTTTAAGATTTTATTTATTTAATTTTAGAGAGGGGAAGGGAGGGAGAAAGAGAGACAGAAACATCAATGTGTGGTTGCCTCTCACGTGGCCCCCACTGGGGTCCTGGCCCACAACCCAGGCATGTGCCCTGACTGGGAATCGAACTGGTGACCCTTTGGTTCGCAGCTCTCACTCAATCCACTGAGCTACACCAGCCAGGGCCCTCCCTCCATTTTTAGGCAGCATTTTTGCATCCGTAGCATCACTGCCTGATGCCCTACCTTTTCTTCGTATTGCCACTTCTCATTATGATGAATGGTGTGTGTGTGTGCATGTGTTTGTGTGTGTTGGGAGGAGAGGGAAAGCACTGAGAAAATCAATGTCTTCAACCAATAGGAATTTGCAAGCAACGACAGAACATATATTTTTCTCACTCTTGCACAGAAAGATGACATAAAATACAGCATTGTGAGAGCCTAAGAAAGCTTAGAGAGCATTTGTATTCTGAGAGAGGGTAACAGGCTCAGAAATGTGAAGGGACTTGCATAAGCTGGAACTCGTTCATGCTATGTTTTCTATACAGAGGGCACAGCAAATGCATTACATTAATGTGGTGAATGCATCTTTTAGGTCAGGGGACTTTTCTGAGAATCAGGGTGAGATGAATACATGATTAGGGTAAATAATTATGAGAGCCGCATTTCAAAGTTTGGGTTAAGGGTGCCAAATGTAGTAAAATTATTCTGCTGTTTGTGCCCCTGTTAAAATGCCTTCCACTTTCTTTGACACTGTCATGAGGTCTACCACAAATGGCGACTATCATACTTTGAATATCCCAGAGATGACCTTGAGCCTTATCGAAGATACCACATATATACAAACAGTAAAGAAATAAATGTACAAGCAGGGTGACTCTACATTCTAATTTGCCCAGGACAGTCTTAATGTATGCCTGTTGTCTGAATGTCCTATCTGATTTGGGAACTCTTTCTCTGTCAACAATGTCCCAATTTGGACAAAGAAATTATATGATCACTTTATTTATAAACCACAATGTGATGAGGAACAGAATTCTCAACTGTTTCAACTGCTCTAATGCTCCAGGACAGGTTGCACTTGTAATTAGTGTGCAAAGTGCTAAGAAACGATTTATTATTAGTTCTCAATAATAATGCACTCTTTGCCTATATGATTCCCTCAGTGCAGTCTTTCAGAATGCTTTATGAAGCCTCACATTTCTGTAACATTTGTGATATTACCCCCAAATTACCGATGACATCTGTAGCAGATAGGTTAAATGATCTGTGCAAGGTCACACATCAATTTAGATGGTAGCAAAACTGGAAACATTAAGAGCATTATAGTTACTTAACATTGTAATATTCTTTCTCTTCTTACAACTCTATGAATTGGGTCAGCTTTATTTTAATTGGACTATATGTTAAAATAGAATCAGATAAGAGAAGTCTAACAGGTATTCATAAATATACTCTAAAAATGATTGTGGTCTCCAGACTGAGATATAGTCTCTTTTGGCAAGAGATTAATAGTTCTTTGAAGTCCCTAGCTAGCACCATTCTTCTAAGGGCCCCACTAAACAATATACTGCTCCTGCTCCATGCATAATCTTACCCTTGCTTGACCTAGATAAGCCAGACTATCAAGTGGTAGGAGATTCAACTTCTTTCTTGCATGGATACACTTACACATCCTAGTCCATTCTTAACTCCTGGATAACTGCAGCTCATCCTTAAAGACACAGCCACAGGAACCATTCATTTGATTATTCCACCTCATTGAGTTGGCAGCTGTTAATCCATGCATTCACAACATGTTTTTCCTCTACCAGTGTTACCATCTCTACAAGTTACTTGAGGGCAGAGGGATGTCTTAGGGTCTTACTCATCTCTGTATCTCCAAAGCTTGGTATAGTTTCTAGCATACAGTAGAGGCCCAATAAATTATTGTTAAATGAATTAAAGACATTTTGTATCGTAAATAAAATGTATTACTTTATGGACTTCAGCCTCTTGAGCTGTATATTTTATATTTTCAATTCATAGTACTGCCATATACTTATTTGTAAAAGCTTAGAATGTGCTTACTGACATACACATTGTACATTTTGTATGTTTATGTAAAAACTGAGTAATTTGTTTGGAAAAGAAAAATAATGTTTACCAGACTTCAAGGTTTGCCACACCTTTTGAGCCAATTTTAAATTTAAGCTACTTTTCTCTAAAACTTAGTAATTATTTTCCAAGAGATCTCACAATACTTTTTATTTTTTAAAGATTTTATTTATTTTAGACAGAGGGGAAGGGTGGGAGAAAGAGAGGGAGAGAAACATCAATGTGTGGTTGCCTCTCACACGCCCCTTACTGGGGACCTGACCTCGCCTACAACCCAGGCATGTGCCCTCACTGGGAATCGAACCAGAGACCCTTTGGTTTGCAAGCCAGTGCTCAATCCACTGAGACACACCAGCCAGGGCACATAATATTTTTTTAAAGTCAAGATAATAAGATGAGAAATTTTGCTTCAATTTAAAATACCATAATTGTGTTCTGAATTGAAAAGTTATTGAAAAACAATTTCAGCTTTAGTCTACATAGATTATTTTCAAGAAAAGCAAAACAAAACTATTTGCTATGTGAGATAGAAAGGTAGGCATATTTAATGAGTAAAATATTGGAAATTAAACATTTCAGGTTTTATCACAAGGTGACTGGATCGAAGTTCTTCACATCAGTAGCTTTTTAGATATGAAACAATGAATACCTCATTGGCTTTAGTCTACTTTGTGTCATTTTCAAAATTAGATTTAAACTCAAATCTCTGAAAGAAGGTCAGAATCAAAGGTGTGTGGGTACCTATTACTACAAGGCCAGTAGCTTTAGGGGCACATGTTTGAATCCTTTGTTACAACTTTATTCTACCATAGGATATTGGCTGCTTTTCTATGGCTGTTGATCAGTCTTGATATAATGTTGATTGCAGTGCAACGGTTTCACCATGTAGCAGAATGTCATACACTGGAGTCTGATATCAAATTGAGACCCTCTATATTTTGCATATATGCTTCAGAGTGCAATACAATACTTCATATCATAAAGCATGGAGTTAAGATATTAAAGTCAATTTGGAAAATAAGCTAAATGGTGATAGTGACTGAAAATTTGTAAAAAACATACTCAAACATCCTTGATTAATTTGTTTCTTTTGTAGAAGCCCATGTGTCACCATAGGAAAAAATGTCAAAAATTTTCAGAACTTGACTACCGTCAAGGTATAACCTCATTTTAGAATAGAAATTAAATTTAAAGAAATATTTTATGGATCATTCTGATATCTGACTCTGAATATTCTTCTAGGACAAGAGAGGGCAAAAATCCTTTCCCATATCACAATTTGGTCTTGGTGAACTACTAATTCACAATATTGCTATTAATTATGAATTATCTCAAGGTAGAAATAAATTTGTCTAATTATAATAAATATCTAATCTTATTAAATAAAGATCATTTACAAATTGTGATGTAATGAAGCTCAGCTTAGATGAAGATTTAATCTATTTAAATTGAGCAAAAGTTTTAAATAAATTAATATGTATATGAATCCTATCAATAACAGATTTTGAAAACATTTTTCTTAACAATGTGATGGTGAAGCCCTCACTGGTGTAGCTCAGTGGATTGAGCGCAGGCCTGCAAACTAAAAGGTTGCTGGTTCGATTCCCAGTCAGGGTATGCACCTGGGTTGTAGGCCAGGTCAAGTCCCCAGTACGGAGTGTGTGAGAGGCAACCACACATTGATGTTTCTCTCCCTCTTTTTCCTTCTCTTCCCCTCTCTCTAAAAATAGATAAGTAAACCCTTAAAAAAAAAAAGAATGTGATGGTGGTGGGAAAATGGAGACAACTGTATTTGAACATCAATAAAAATATTAAAAAAGGAAAATCAAACAAAAAAAGAATGTGATAGTGAAAGGGAAGAATTTATCAGACTCACAAGCTAATGAGTTAGCTTGCTGCAATTTCGCTGAAGCTGACAGGAGACATGAGACTGAGACTGCATGAGCATCACATTCACTTCAGTTCCCCTTGCCCTCCCTGCAAACACCACAGAAGTAACACAGGGTGGCTCACATAGTGGGTTTACATAAAACTTGAGGGACTCCAAGCTTAGGGATCCCTAATCTTTTATAATTAACTGCAAACAAACCTGCCCCAACTTGCTCTAGGAATTCATTTTTGTTATACTGGGCAGTAAACTATAGTGGCTGGTAAATAAAATTATCCTGCATACAAAGCACTTCATAAACATTTATAAATTGGAAAAAGAGAAGGTGACAGAGAAATGGATTTATGATTTTGACTCTAGGCATTTATGGTGAGAGAAAAAGTAATCTCTACTTACAATACTCATGGAAGGCCTTTGAAATTAGTTATTACTATCATATAAAAATTTGTATATAGTTTACCTAGAGAATTCTCAGATTTTCTTAGATATTTGTTCTGTTTTTTTTTTTTTCTAAAGTGCTCAGTTGTTATCATCGAATAAGCCCAGCTACCCAACTTGATGATGGTATAATTGTGTCTAGTATAGGGCTGTTCTAGTAGTCATAGCAGCCTCTGCAAAGAATACCATAAGCACTTTGTAAATGTGTTATGTGAAACAATGAAATAATTTTAGTATGAAATTTTTCTACCGTTGTAATATCTTGAAATATATAAAGCTGTGAAATTACTTTTAAACCAAAAAATATATTGTGGTAGAAGAAGATGCAAGTATAGCCCTGGCAGAGTGGCTCAGTTGGTTGGAGCATTGTCCTGTACACCAAACAGTTGTAGGTTCGATTCCCAGTCAGGGAAAATACTTAGGTTACAGGTTCAATCCCCAGTCCAGTTGCATATAAGAGGCAACCAATTGATATTTCTCTCTCACATCTCTCCCTTTCTCTCTAAAATCAATGAATATATCCTTAAGTGAGGATTTAAAAAAAGATACAAGTATAAAGGACTTTGTGGCTGAATATTAATTAAAATCACTGGCATGTTATTTTTGGTTGATTTTAAAATTTTCTTTCATATGAAATTGAATTATATTCTCACCAAAATTTATTAACAAAATGGCACATGCAGAAGACTGAAAATTAATCTTGTATGATATTGTTATGTTTTTGAAAATTGAAGAGGCAAGGGGCAAGGGTCAAGGTTAGGCTTTTAAAAATCAACTTCCACAACAACATTTTTACTAAGTCTACAACAGAATTGTCATCTAACTTATTGCAGTTTAATTACTAACACTGGTAACTTGCTGAAAAACACTTTTTAACTAAAAACATGAAGTTTCGTGTGAAAATCAAGATGATTTTGCCCTCACCTGTGTGGCCCACTTGGTTGGGCATCGTGCTGCAAATTGAAAGGTGCTGTTTGGATTCCTGGTCAGGGCACATGCCTGGATTGTGGGCTGGTCCCTGGCTGGGGGTGTGTGAGGCAACTGATGGATGTTTCTCTCCCTCTCTTTCTCCTCTTTCTAAATATAAATAAATAAAATGTTTTTTTAAAAGATGATTCTAAGAAGGTTTACCCTAGAATCATCTTTTATTTATTTTATAAATCCTTTATAAAATAAAGAATTATGTTTTCTTAAGAATTTGAGAAAAAGTTCAACCATATTTCTGAGCTTACTCAGGGCAGATCAGTTTCTGTTCCTAAGTCCATTATTTTCATCTCATTTGATTCAGGTTGCTAACAGCTTCTTTTTAAAAGTGAGAATGCTGGTGAAAAGAAAAAGGACTGTCTGGCTTTCATACATTCCAGTAGATAACATTAATATAATTGCTTCAATTTAGAACTCAGTTGTTACATGAAAGAATTGATAAGTTTGAGTGTAAAACAAAAGTTGGTAATTTTAGAGCTAGACACCATGAGTCAGAACCAATGAGAGTGGGATGCTTCAGTGTCTATATGAGGGCCAGGGTGGGGCAATGGTACTGGAGGGCAACAAGCACCTCCAGCTTGAGGAATGACTCACTAGGTGCTGATGAGAAACAAGTACAAAAAAGGAAATGGAAGGATGATAATAACAATTGTTTACTTGGAAAGTTTGCTTAGTTCTAGCTCCTTCTCTTATTGATAGAGAGTCCATCTGTATCAAAGACTGTATCATTACTATGAGAGTTCCATTGTATTAAGGATTAAATAGGCTTTTGTGGGTGAGCATAGTGGATGCTGTGGTCAGTGGCCCAGATCACCTCTTTCTCCATTTCAGGACTCAAGCACTCACTTGCCCAGCTTCTGGCAGTGTTGGCCAGCTAATGACTTCTGACTGAGTCCCTCCTTGGGATCTGGCCTTGAACAAAGATCATTTCACTCAAATCATGCCCACTCCTCCAGATCAGCTTGCACCTAATGACTGGTCAGTCTGAGGTATAAGGACCCTACTTCTTAGTCTCAATTCGAGATAATTCTGAAAAAAACACTCCAGCTTCAGGGCTCCCCATGGGATCAACTGAGGCCTTTGTTGTGACTGCATCACAATTCAACTTCTCCAGCTGCCCAGTCCTGCCTCCCTCACTCCCCCCCGCAGATGTTCATCCTATTCTTTAAATAAACTTCGAGGAGCACATTTATGTCTCGAAGTCCATTTTCCAGGGAACCTAGCCTTCAACACTTGAGATCTTAAATACTTAAAACAGTATTTTTATTGGGAAATGAATTTCAAGGTATAAACATCTTATCAGGTACAGATAACCTTTTGACCATCAAACTGTTTTCTTGTATTTTGGAAAGACAGACTCCTGGATATCTTTCAAAAGCATATAAAGCTTTCATATTACCATATTTCATAAACTTAGTCAAATTGCTTTGAATGTAAAGCTCTAAAAAATTATACTTATCTGTTCCTAGGTTTAAATTGAATCTTTCTCTTATAACCATAATTATTGCTTCTTTTGTTAGCCCCATGTCCTTTATATTTCTCTAATGCACATCATACTAACAACCATGATTGCATTTATACATCGGTATCACACTGATGCAAGACTTGGAATTTAATAGACATTTCTCAGCAATTGGATCCTCTTCCCTTCCATGTTTCAATGCTTTCCAAGCCTTCCCCTTCACTTCATGCCCCACTGCTCCTTGCATGAATTTTAGAAAATAAAATAAAATTCTTAACTAACATCTGTTCAACCTTGGATTAAAGCCTGAGGTGTAAGTACAAATGTCTGTCAGTATTAGAAAAAGTATAAAGGAAGGAAAGGAATTGAGAGGAAGGAAAGTAGAAATTTTCTGGAGAGACATAACAAAAATACAATAACTACATTTAACAATTTAATAAAATGAGACACCATGTACAACAAATTGTGCATGCTAATTGGTTCAACATTTTCATTTACAGTAGGAATTCTAAAGATTTCAAGGAAGAACAAATGTTAAGAGTTAAGATGATTTTCTTTTCTCTTTGTGATATAGGAATTAAAGGAACTCTACAATTTCTTAAATAGAGATATGTACTCCAATTTCTTTTATTTCTTATTAAGAAAAAAGTCATCAAATGAACTAAACGAGCAAATTTATTTAAGCTCATGTCAAGTTTCATGTTATTGTACATGGAGGCCATCACCTTCTGTTTATTTGTTTTAGAGAGAGTTGTACTACTTTGTGGAATTCAGTATGTTGTAAGAAGTAAGGCAATTTATATTTGTGTACTAGTTTGTTTGGGATTTAATTGCTGTTGGGTAGCCTGAAATAACTACATTTCACAAGATGATAATTTACTGAAGTCTGACCTGATGTAGCATGCAGATAATTCATTAGGTTTATTTGTGAGTTTGGAACCATAGTAATAAAGATTCAGGCCAAATGCAGTGTTGAGTGAGGTCAGCTAAGTGAGAACACCCACACTCCTAGGTGTAATGGTTAGTGTTCATTCTTCAGTTTCATGTGGATATTTCGACTACCACTAAAGAAAAAATCCTGCTCAAATCTTTCATCCATAACACAGCACAAAGGAATAATTTCAGTCTGAACTCCGGATGCAATGTAGAGAAATATTGATATGCTGCGGCATTAACTCAAATTAATGATAGTTTAAGTAGGGCAGAGCAACATAAAGGCAGGAATATATGCATATTCAAATTACCCATCTGCACCATCTACTTACACTTGAGGCATTTCTGCATGCTTATTAACCAGGAACATTTTAATGAGGTGCTCACTCTCAGTACCTGAGCTAATTTGCTTCTCCCAAAAGAACTGTTTTTGATATGATTCTAAAAGAAAAATGAGAGGGCTGAATATTTCCTAGGTATATTTCTGGGGGAAAAGCCTTCTCCTCATGAACCATCTCAATAGGCATAATCCTCTTATTGGATAACATGTAACATTAACGCATGTGTCAATAAGGGTACTTCAATTAGAAATAAGTAATATAAAATAGGAAAACATTTTCAAAATATCTGTTTTTATTGTTGGCTTGTTGATGTGGAAAAAATATGAAATCATAGATTGTAAAAAATAAAAGTAGACATAAAAATAAACATATAAATTATGCATTCACAATTATTTTATATGTAAAACTATACTTACACATTTTCAGAGCATCCAGTGAACTAATCAAACCATTATGTTTCTGATTACATGTTCTTAAGAGTCAAGAATTTTCCCTCCAGCCTACCACACAAATCTCATCATCATTACTAATGACTTTACTAATGACTTTAGAGCTTGAATTTTTGTAACCATTATCAAGGCATATACAGTGGAATAACTGTAGATGATAAAACAAATTAGAATAACAAAAATGAAAGATTTTGGAACATAAGTATGGTTAATGCCTTTGCATGTTAAATTAAAGTATACAGACTTCTAAGATATTCTGATCCCCATATGATGACTTATGGCATGTTTCCTTGAATGAAAGCTATAACCATTACAAACATAATTTCTTCCCTCTCATAATTTCCATAGATAAAAAGTATTTTCTCATATGATCTCAGGCATAATACTAAAGTATTGTGTTTCCTCCTTTGTAAAATGGAGGGTTTGAAAGATATTTCCCTAATCTATTTTCATGCTTAAAAAGTATATGATTCTTTAATCTTAGTATTTTTTCTTTAAAGAGACATTCTATAACTAAAGTCCCAACTTATATCAATATTTCTTATGATTTAGTTTTATGTTTTTATTGTTTAAGCTATTACAGTTGTTCCCACTTTCTTCCCTTCTCCTCCCTCACCCAACCTCACCCTCACCCCACCCCAAGCCAATCCCCACATTGTTATCCATGTCCATGGGTTGTGCACACATGTTTTTTGGTTAACTTATATCAATATTGATTCAACAAAGAGAAAGCTTTTACAGAAGCAGCATTGTTTGTAGCTCCTTTTATCAGACTTTTGCATGTTGTGGTGGGACTATATTATAAAAAGTGCTCTGACTATTGTACTTTATTTATTAGGAAAATCTCAGATTTACCAGTGGACTCGTTTATCATAAGCATGTCCACTTATTTCTTCTCCAGATTTATAAAGTGTAGGTAGCTGAGAGCCATTAGAACCCTTAACTCTAGTCTGTTGCTTTGTTATAAGAAGGCATGCACAAACAGCAGAATGTATTTCTGCTTCTCAGTTCCTCACAGTAGAATTGTTGTAAGACAAAACATCTAATTCAGCCTCATTTAGGAGAAGTGAAAAGAGCAGGATTCTTGGCTTAATTCATTTTTAGGCTCGGGGCCATTGTAGCCACACCGCCATTAATATAGGCAAGCTAATCTCACTGAAATTCAGCAGGCAGACCAGAGTCATCAGAAACCTGAGCTCTGATTTTTGATAATACATAACCAATTACACAACAGTTACCTAGTGGTATTATAAGATTTTACACACACACACACACACACACACATAATATGTGTATATGTGTATATGTGTGTATATATATGTATAGCATGCAGGGTCCTACAGAAGTAATGCCTGCTTGAGTGTGGTGGGTAGGGTAATCATATGCATGTAATAATTTATAGCTTTAATTTGAGCATTTCACCTAAAACATCATATGGTGTTCTTGAGTGTCATATTATTATGTTACAGAATTACATGCTTATCAGTTTGTAATAAAAAAGGGGTGTTATCTGTGCTGCACCCTGTGTGTGTGTGAAACAAAGCAAACTATTGCTTAAACAAGCACCCTGAGAGGTTTTCTGACTCTGGAGAGAATTCAAAACATTAAATACTTTAGCATTACTTTAAAAATAATAAGTCTTTCAAAACATCTTTCCCTATGGGTAAAAATCTAGTATGACTCCATGTTACTATAAACTAGACAGATAGATAGATAGATAGATAGATAGATAGATAGATAGATAGATAGAAATGCTGAAGCTCAGAGATAGTTAAGTGAATTGCTACAAAACCAGTTGTTAGGACTAGTTTGTCTTTTTCAAGACATGAATGCCAGATCTTCATGTTTTTACTGTGAACATATTCTAAGAAATGTTTTGAATAGTTTCTTTTGTTTACCTTAATTCAGTGGCAACTTATCTACATTGCCAGTGGCCTTATTTCAAACTATGTTGAGAGTTTACTAGCTTTGGTCACTAAATAATGCTTCAAATTGAAGCAACAATGATCTACCACACAATTGTACACACTGTATATTTTTGCACCAGATTTTTAATATATTCATTTATTCATGTATGCAACATGTGCACACTTATTTTGAGCACCAGTTTTGTACAATGAAGGTACATATATTTCAGAATCAAGAACATTTTCAGAATTATAAAGTTTCCAAGATTATAGAGCGAAATTTTAAAGAAAAAAACATAGCATGTTTTCAATCACATCTATTTTTATGTTGTCAACACTCTTCTTTTTGTACTATGTTATGAAGACCTTTGTGCTTTATAGTTTCAACAAGTTTTTAAAAGAAATATGTTACATCTTCATTTTACATTTCCTCCCAATTCATTTTCCAAAATACACACATGTATCATCACTGTTGGGCACCATCCCATGGGAAAGAGGACACACAGGTGTAATGCTTCTTGCCCACCACCATCCACAACAACAAAGGGTAGCAAATGAGACTGTGAGGTCATCTAGAAAGCAAAACAAAATGAAACCAAGCAAACACTAACTTTTTTAAAACAAGTACCCTGGGAGTTTTTCTAGCTCCAGAGAGAATTCAAAACATTAAATAGTGCCCTGGCTGGTGTAGCTCAGTGGATTGAGCATGGGCCTGTGAACCAAAGGGTTGTGGTTCAATTCCCAGTCAGGGCACATGCCTGGTTTGCAGGCCAGTTCCCGGCAAGGGACGCATGAGAGGCAACCATACATTGATATTTTTCTCCCTCTCCCCCTCTCTCCTTCCCTTCCCCTCTAAAGATAAATAAATAAAGAAAAAAAAGTTTAAAAAAACATTAAGTAGTTTAGCACTGTTCAAATATTTGTCCTACAGGTAAAAATCTAGTGTGATAATATGGCTACATATTATCAAGGCACTTCAAAAGGCAAGTACTCAACTGAATCACAGGAATTATCAACATGGATTTCATGATGTACCTTCATAATAAGTAATTTTTTAGGGTTCCCAGAAACTCAGAAATGAGTACAAAAATAATCAAACCCAAGGTACAATTTATTTTGATAATAGAGGATCTCTCATTTATTAAATGCCTATGATAAACCAAGCCTTCTGCTGGGTCTTTTCATATATTATCTTACAACAAAACCACAATATTAATATTTTATTTTTATTTTACAATTGAGAAAACTGAAGCTCAGAAAGTAAAGTGATTTCCTCTAGGCTACAGTGGTGTATCCATTCTTATCCATTCAGCCACCTAATGTCTTTTGGATGGAGCATTTAAGCCATTTCCATTTAAGGTGATTATTGATAGATACATATGTAGTGTTATTTTATTGTTAGACTGTTTTCCTCTGTTTTTTTTTTTTCTTTCTTTTCTCCCCTTCCTCCTCCTTAAAGTGAGCCCTTTAACATTTGTTGCAGTACTGGTTTAGTGTTAACAATCTCCCTTAGCTTTTTCTTGTGTGGGAAGATCCTTATTTCTCCTTCGATTTTAAATGATAGCCTTGCTGGCTGAAGTAGCCTTAGTTGTAGGAACTTGCTTTTTATCACCTTGAATGTTTCACCCCACCATCTTCTGGCCTGAAATGTTTCTGCTGAGTAATATGATGACAATATAATTGTTGCTACCTTGTAGGTAACTATCTGCTTTTTTCTTGTGGCTTTTAGAATTCTCTCTTGTCTTTAAGCCTTGTCATTTTAATTATGATGTGCCTCAGTGTAGGCTTGTTTGGTTCTAACTTGTTTGGGACTGTCTAGCTTCCCGGACCTATGCTACCTTTTCCCTTACCAGATTAGGGAAGTTTTCAGTCATCAATTCTTCAAATAGGTTCTTGATCACTTGCTCACTCTCTTCTCCTTCTGGTATTCCCACGATGCGGATGTTGTTATGCTTCATGTTGTCCAAACTGTTTCTTAAGCTCTCCTCATTTTTTAAAATTCTTTTTTCTTTTTGCTGCTCTGTCTGGGAAGTTTTTTATATCTTGTCTTCCAAAACACTGATTCGGTCTTCTACTTCATCTAACCTACTGTTTATTCCTTCCAGTGTATTAGTTATCTCAGATATTACATTCTTTAATTCTGACTGTTCCTTTTTTATGGTTTTTATGTCTTTTTGCATGCTATTGAATAACCTTATAATCATTACTCTAAACTCTATACCTGACTGATAAATTGTTTGCTTCTATTCTAGTTCTTCTGGAAAATTGTCTTGTTCTTTCATTTGGAGTCTATTTCTTTGTGTTTCCATTTTTGGCTGCTTTTTTGTATTTCTCCTTAGATGTTAAACTGATCAGCCCTTAAACTGATTAGTTGTTAATATAATCAATCTGTAATCAGCAGTCAGGCTTAAGCACCACAGGGTGGGGCAGAGTAATTCTTGTGGGTGGGGCTATTGCTTCCCCTGAGGCTGATGCCACTTGCAGAGGAGTTCTCTGCCTGAGCAAGGTGGCTCTTACAGTTTGGGAGATGAGTCAGTACAGGGATCCTGGTGGCTGCTCCCTCAGTTCTCTCCCCAGACCCACCAGTCCCAGACTCTCCTCAAGTTTCTCTAGTCCACTCTGCCCTCCCTTTGCCAGAACCCAGGATAAGTGGCTGCAAAAGAAATTTTTTGTGTTGGCCCTTTAAGAGGCTGTCTACATCTCCAGCTGCCTCTTTCTGGCAGACAGAAACCCTGCTGCTTTTCACAACTGGAAGGTATCTGGGTTGCTTTCCAGCTTTGGTGCTGTAGGCTGGAGAGCCCACCTTGGTGTTTAGACCCCATATTTCTCAGGGGAATCCCCCAGCTGCTGAAATATCCCCCTGGAACTTCAGCTGCTGCCCGTGGGGGCCCAGCTAGCCCTCTCATGCTTCCTCTGCACTCCCTACCAGTCACATTGTGCTTAAGTGTTTTCTTCTGTCTGTCCGTGGTTTTAAGGCTTCTCTCCAGCTAGTGTTCAGTTGGTTATTCAAGATGATTTCCCTACAATTCAGTTGTAATTCCAGAATGGTCCTGGGAGGTTAGTGTAGCTTCCACTTACTCCCCCACCATCTTGGATCTTCTCCAAAGTCCATTCTTATTTCCCTGGGCAACCCTGCCTTAAGTGTATATAGTTTTGAATTTTCTTTTTTTGGCAGGAGGGAATGAGAACATTTATCCACTATTTTTCATCCCTCTAAACTTCTCCATGACCTTCAGCATCTAAACCTGTCTTTCACAGTCTATAAGCCATTCTCTCAGTCTGGAAACCAATATATGTGAGCTTACAAATGTGAGCTTTCTTCAAGCCAGATACACCCTATCTCATCACTTATCTGGATTTTGGTTCCTTTATTATGTTCTACTATTTCCAGTTTTGATAACCTTGGAGTGACAAAAGCATATTAAGTGGTTAATTATTTTGCTTTCTTTCCAGTCACACTGTATTTGCCATCAGTGATTTTTCTCCCACCATCATTGGATAAAGTGCTATGAACAGTATTGACTACTGAACTCATGAACTGGAACAACTGACAAACATTCTGGCTCATCAACCATATTTTTTTCATTGGCAATACATTAGATATGATCTGGCCATTTCAGGGTATTAGATTTTATTTTCAAAACTTTTAGCATGGATGATGATATTTTTAATACTGGTGGCACTTAATAGGCCACATGGGTTGTAATTTTAAAATAACTCTTATTTATTTTACAGAATTATAAGCACATTGACCTGCATGTGATAGGTGCTTGTATTTTACATATATTTTTATGATAAAAAGCTAAAATTGATCTTAACCAGCAGGTCCTCTCAGGGTCAATCAGTTCACTTTTCCAGAAACAGAATCACAAAGCATGTTTAGCACCTGAGAAGTTGAGTTTCCCTCTCAGGTAAGTTCTAAATAGGTAGTGAGCCTGGCTGCCCTAATTCTCCCTCATCTATCATTGCACTGCCCCTAAGAGAGTAACCCTTTCCAATATATGACAATCTGGAATCTCTCATTACATGAAAAAGTGTTCTCTCAAGTGTTATTATATTGGATTTATTACCCAAGTCTTTGAAAATATTCCTTTGGCCAAATCTTTACCTTGAGGATGTTAATTTTCTTCCACAGTGTAAATCAGTTTGAGAATCACCATGTACTTGAATAAAGTAAATAGTAATCAAAATACCAGTTTGTACTCTGGTAAATGAGCAGAAGAAATATTGTCCAAAACTGAATAAGAGAGCCATAATATAAAGATGCTAGCCCTTAAAAACAAAGGAATTAAAGACAAAACAGTTGAAATGACTCACTCAAGTCACAGGGTAAGGTTGTGATTGAACTATGAAGAGAACACAAGACCTGTGAAAGCTGTTTAATGTACTTATATCACTTATGTAACTTTCAGTGTTCATTTGAATTGCTTGGGGAACTCTTAAAATTACAGACATCTGGGACTTATCTCCAAAGGCTCTGATTAAATTTGTCTGGGGGAAAAGCAAGGAATCTATATTTTTACTGTCCCTACCCCTCCTCCTGGCTATTTTACTGTGCAGCCAAGAATGACAACTACCAAATTATATCATGATGCCTCTCTAAAATTATGTTATGAGTTTGAGGCTATAGTGGAGATGCCTGTTCTCCTAAATTAGTCTAACAAAGACCTTCTCTTGATTAATTATGTTGGAAGATTTACTTCACAAATGGTGTGGCTTTAAAGAATGTGGGGTGCCGTCCCATGCAGTTAAGTGACCAGCCCTTTGGTTAAGTTTAAAGGAATTCTGACTTCATGAATCTCCATAATTTGTAGAAAATTATTGGTTGCTCCCTGTACATTTTCCTTTATTTCACTTTCCATAGCCTTCACTTTTTCCTCTATTTTGCGACAACACTCAACCAATTCTGTGAGCATCCTGATTACCATTGTTTTAAACTGTGCATCTGATAGGTTAGCTATGTTTTCGTTGCTTGGTTGTACTTTTTCTGGAGCTTTGATCTGTTCATTCATTTGGTCCATATTTTTTTGTCTTGGCACACCTATTATGTAGTAAGGGGTGGAGTCTTAGGTATTCATCAGGGTGGGGCAACCCATGTTGCTGCGTTGTGGTGCTGTGTGTGGGGGAGGGGTCTGAAAGGGAACAATGCTGCTTGTTCAGCTCTCTGCTGGCTTTCAGTCACTTCCTCCACTACCCACAAGCAAATTGGGCCCTTCTGGTGCTGATTCCTAGGTGGGTGGGTTTGTGTATGTTCTAGGACCCTGTGGGTCTCTCTAATGAGAGCTCATGTGAAGTTGGGAGTTTCTCCCACCACCTCAACCCTCACAGGTGTTTTCAGTCAGAGGTTTTGAGGCTTTATTTCCCCACGCTGGGACCCTGGGTTGTGTGGGCTGTCTCACTCCCTAGCTGTTCCTCCTGGTTAATCTGCATGCAAATATGGGACCACCCAGTCCTTCAACCACCTCCTTGTCTCTAGTCCTCTCCACCCCAGCTGCCCATCTTTGCCTCTCTTACTGGTCTGGATGAATGTTTCTTCTTTAACTGCTTGGTTGTCAGACTTCCATACAGATCAAATTTCTGTCAGTTGTGGTTGTTTTTTGTTTGTTTGTTTGTTTTTAAATTTGTTGTTGTCCTTCTTTTGGTTATGTGAGGAGGCACAGTGTATCTACCCACGCCTCCATCTTGGCCAGAAGTCTACATATTCCATTTACTTTATTTCCAAAAAGGGAAATGGGTTAAGACAGTCTCTGGTCAATTTGACTGGAATTCAAAGCTATTACTTTTTTTTAGAGGAAATTGAATTATAATCTACTTGAGAGAAAAGACACTGTCTTATTTATCATCTCTAAGGGAATTCTTGTAAGCTAGAAACTATGTAGAAGCCAGGAATCATTCTGGCGCACAAAATTCTGAATTTGGATAGGAGCAGAGAGTTGAGGGTCAGTGCAGGAGGCAACAACTAATCTTAACAGTTAAGACAGAACCAGGAGAAAACAATTTTATATTCTGATTATGTTCCAAACTCCACAAAATGCATGTTAAAAATTGAGGGACAAGCTGGGGTATAGAGTACTATTGGTATATGACTTGCCTCTGTCAGTATCGGCTGAGAAACTAAGAATGATTCTGTAGTTATGGTCAGCTAGTAAGCAGAACTGTGGGGAGTTGTGGAGGTTAGAAGCAACAGAAGAGAGGACAGGCACTGACTAAGGTTCTATGCTAGTGTAAACCTGAGAAAGCTCACAGGTATAAGGGCTTTTCTTCTTACCTACTGACTCTTTGGAAAGCTAGTTCTAGACACTTTTTTGTGTTCATGATAAGGGTGTGGGTGAGGAAGGACAAGATAGCAGTTTGGTTTGGTATTTAAATGAGGAATTGTGGATCTTTTATTTCTTCCCAAATAGAAAAATAAACAAACATATCTGGCATAGAAATTAGACCTTATCTAGACTGCCTGAAATCTCCTCTGGAATGAGAAAAAGAATAACAGATAAAAGTATAATTGATCACATTCAAAATTTCTTATAAGAAAGAAAAAGAGGGAAAATTTATATCTTTGAATCTTCATATGGTAGATATACTAAAGAAGATTTATTTAAAAATTTACATTTTAATATGGAAACAAATCTTTGAGAAACAAGTCTTTTAATTTAAAAAATAAACCATAAATTTCATAATTTTCACTACAAAACTGCACCAATAAAGAGTGAAGTATAGGCATAAAGATAGATTTATAAATCATTGAAACAAAATAGAGAATCCTGATATAACCCATGGATTTATGGCTAACAGATTTTCAAAAAGGGTTCCAAAACAACTCAATGGGGAAAGAACATTCTTTTACCAAAGGTGCAGAGACAATTGGATATGCACAAGCAGAAGAATAAAGCTGGATCCTTACCTCACCATACACAAAAATTAATTCAAAATGTATTGAAAACCTTAATATAAGGGCTAAAACTATAAAACTCTTAGAAGAAAACTTAGGTATAAATCTTTATGAATATGCATTAAGAAATGGTTACTTAGATGTCACCAAAATCAAAATCAACCAAATGAAAAAACAGATAAGTGGAACTTCATAATTTTTTTTAAAAAGTGTATTTCAAAAGATAATAAAGTAAAACTATAACTCACAGAATGGAAGAAAGCATTTACAAATCCTGTATTTTATAAGAATCTAGTATTCAAAATACATAAAGTGTCTTATAACTCAACAAAAACACAAAAAATCTAATTAAAACATTACTAAACAACTTAAGTAAATATTTCTCCAAAGATGATATACCAGTGGCCAATAAACACAGAAAGGATGCTAAACATCGGTAGTATTAGGTAAATGGAAATCAAAACCAACCAAGATGAAATACCACTTTACATCCACTAGGATGACTATAATTAAAAAGATGGACAACAATAACAGCAAAAATATGGACAACAACATGCATTGGGGAGGATGTGATGTGGACAAATTAGAACCCTCATACATTGCTGGAGGGGGTGTAAAATGTGCAATTGCTTTGGCAAGCAGTTTGAGAATTGTTTATAAAGTTAAATATCACACAGGAATTCAATTCCTAAGAGAATTGTGAATGTATTCATAAAAGGACTTTCATTCACACAAATGTTCATAAAGGTGCTATTTAGATAATAGTCAATAAGTTGGAAATTACTCAAATGTCCCTCAACTTTTGATGAACAAAATATGGTATATCCATTCAGTGGGTTATTATTCAGCACTGTCCATTAATTGAAGGTTAAAAGAAGTTATATATTATTTGACAAAGAAAAAGAATGAAGTACTGATACATACTTTGAAAATGAGAGCAATTAAATACTGATACGTGATCCAACATAGATGGAACTTGAAAACAGTATAAGTGAAAAATAAAAAACAGCCAGTCACAAAAGACCACTTATTTTATAATTCCATTTATGTGAAATATCCAGAATAGGCAAATACATAGCAACAGGGAGCAGATTAGTGTTTGCCAGGTGTTGGAGGGAAGGGAGAAAAAAAAGAGTGACTAATTATGTGTAAAGAGTTTCTTTTTAAGTTATTTCAAATATTCTGGAGTTAGTGGTGATTTTTGAACACCATGAATATACTAAAAACCCTGAATCGTACACTTTAAAAGGATAAATTGTATGAAACAGGAATTACATATCAATAAAGATAGTATTAAAAAATTTGATGGCTCTCTGTAAACTTTGCCAGGAAATATAATGCATTCAGAATGGATTCTCAAATTTTTCATAAACATTTCTTCATCTAAAACATTTGCAAGGTTTTCTTTTCACCCATCTGTTCCAAAGGAATATAGATTTTTAACACCTTATTATATTTCCGAGGGGAAAAAATCCAGCACTTATAGAAACTTCCATAAAAATGAGAGGCTTTATCTGTGCAAAAAACAAGAATGTTTTGTTATGAGCCGTGGAAAAACCAGACTTGTTCCTTTATTGTGTCCCAAGGTCCCATTTGTGTAAAAGTGGTTGAGTCTGGTAACATAACTTGCAGTAACAATCACTGAACACTTTAGTATCTATTTAGAGGGAACTTTTAATATTTTTAGCCTTTTCTCTAAAAAAATTTCAATATTATTTCAATCAGCTGGCTTTGTGAAGTTTCAGTCTTGAAAGCAGAACATGAGAAAGAAAGAAAAATAATTTTTAGAAATGCAAGGATTTTTCTGTACTCTGGAAGCTGAACAGGGTTGTGCACACACGTGTGTGTGTGTACACACATGCACAAAGGCAAAGGAGTGAATACTGAGGGTTTGGAGGGGTTGAGGGATTGAGCAACAAAAGGAAAATAGAGAAAGAACTCATGAACATGGACAACAATGTGGTAATTGTTGGGGGTATGGAAGGTGGGTGGAGGTGGAGGGGGTATAAGGAGGATAAATGGTGATGGAAAATAATGAAATAAAATAAAATAAAAATAAATAAATAAAAAGATAACTTGAGAAAGTGGCATAGGAATAATGTTAGACCTGAAATGTTCATTTCTACCTTTTTGGAGGAACCTGTATAACATCAATTGTTGATCATCACATAACAAAGACACCAGTTGTCAGAAAGTTTCATAAATAGTGGCTTATAATACCCTTTTCTTTCCTAGTTTTAAAAACAAAGATGAACAGTACATAAGACATGTTCTTAACAGCTTTATTGAGGTATGATTGATATGCAATAGACTGCAATATTTGTATTTAAAGTATTTGATCTGGTAAGTATTTCCATATATTCATGCCCAAAAATCCATCACCATAATCAAGACAGTAGTAATAAATCTACAAATACATCTCCAGAAATTTCCTAGTGCCCTTTGTACTCCTTTGTTCTTGTCACTCCCTAGCCATATCACCTTATATATCCTTTCTCCCTCTTCCACATAGCAACTGCTATTCTGCATTTTGTCACTGTAAGTCCCTTGGTTTTATATTAATGTAATATAAAGTTTCATATTTATGTAATCTTACAGAATCTACTCTTTCTTTTCTGGCTTTTACATCATTTTCAGATTTATGTGTTAAGTGTATCCAAGTTCATTCTTTTTATTGCCTATATCACAAGTACTTATTTCACATGTTGATGGACATTTCAGTTGTTTTTAGTTTTTGACTATTGCAAATAAAGCTGCTAAAGCTGCTAAAGACATAAAAGTCTTAGTGTGGACATATGCTTTCATTTGTTGATTAATTTTTGAAAGCATACAAACTATGAATATGACAATCAGGATTTATTTTGACTCAGGAATAGTATATTAAAGTATTTTTAACTTCAGCAACACTTTCTCTCCAGTGAAGTTATATAAGACCCTTTCCACAAAACGGCCAAAGTATTTCTTATTTCAATCATTTCTATATAATAATCTGTCAGATCATCAGTATTCAATTCTATAGTTGCATTGTCAACAAATAAAAATTAATGGTTTTTGTATAAAAATATATTTTGTGTTAATGGTAGATATCATTGAATTGTCAGTGACCTTTTTCCCTTTACACTTTTCAGTCCTTTTTTAAGTCTGAACATGTATAAATTGTAAATAAAATAAGGCAAACTTTTTTGAACTTATTTATTTTTCTATAGAACCACAAAGACCCTGAATAGATAAAGCAATCTTAAGAAGAGCAAAGCTAGAGACATTAAACTCCATGATTTCAAGCTTTATTACAACAGTAATCAAACATCATGGTACCAGCATAAAAACAGACACACAGACCAATAGCCCAAAATAAACCCATGCATTTTCAGTCAACTACTCTGTAATGAGGGCACCAACATACACAATGGTGATGGGATAGTCTCTTCATTAATGGTGGTGGGAAAACTGGATATGCACACACAGAAGAATGATACTGGGTTCTTATCTTATACCATATACAAAAAATAAACTTGAACTGGACTAAAGACTTAAGTATAAAACTTGAAACTTTAAGACTCTTAGAAGAAAACACTAAAATACTCCTGACAGTCTTGGCAATAATTTTTTGGATATGACAACAAAAGCACAGGCAGCAACAGCAAGAATAGACAAGTAGGTCTACATCAAACTAAAATGCTTCTTCACAGCAAAGGAAACAACTGACTGAGTGAAAGCCAACCTACCAAGTGGGGGAAAATATCTGCAAATCATATACCTGATTAAAGGTTAATATTCAAAATATATAATGAACTCATACAACTCAATAACAAAATAACAGTAAATAACTGATTAAAATGCACAAAAGTCAGAATAAATATTTTTCTAAAGAAAATGTACAAATGATGAACAGGTACATGAAAAGGTGCTCAACATCACTAATAATTAGGTAAAATGTGAATGAAAATCATAATGAAGTATCTCCTCACAACTATTAGGATGGCTACTATCAAAAACACAAAAGATAACAAATGTTGGTGAGGATGTGGGTAAGAGGAATCCTTGTGCACTGTTGGCAGAGATATAAGTTGATATAGCTATTGGTAAAACAGTATGTAGTTTCCTTAAATAATTAAAAATAGAACTACCTTATCACCCAGCAATCTCATATCTGCGTATTTATCCAAAGAAAATAAAAGTGGTATCTCACAGTGTTACCTGCCTTCCCATGTTCACTGTAGCATTATTCAAAATTGCCAGGGTACAGAATCAAGCTACGTGTCTGCCAACAGATGAACAGATAAAGAAAATGTGATATGTATAATGAAACGTTACTCAGCCATAGGAAGGAAATCCTGCCATTTATGACAACATGGATGAACCTGGAAGACATTAGGCTAAATGATAAGTCAGGCAGACAAAGACAAATACTGTATGATCTCACTTATAGGTGGAATTGGAAAAGTCAAATACATGAATTCAGAGAGTAAAATAGCAGTTACCAGGAATGGCGGTTGAGGGGTGAGGAGATAGTGATCAAAGGGTTCAAATTTTCAGTTATAAGATGAATCAGTTCTGGGGACCTAATCTACAGTGAGGTGATTACAGTTAATACTACTCTATTGTATACTTAAAATTTGCTAAGAGAGTAGATGTAAAGTGTTCTCATCACACACACACATACACACAATAACGGAGGTGTCAGATGTGTTAATTAACTTGATTATGGTAATCATTTCACATTGAATGAATACCAAACCATCACATTGTACATTTTTGGCAATTATATCTCAATAAAGCTGTAGAAAAGGAAAATTATTTAATTTTTGTCTCATTCATCCCTCAGACTAATCACATTTTTAAAATTTTAATTGTTGTTCAAGTACAGTTTTCTGCCTTTTACTCCCAGCCCAGCCCACCCCCAGCCCTCTCCACCTCCCTCCCATTTCCACCCCCCCCCAGTTTTTGTCCATGTGTCCTTTATACTTATTCTTGTAAACCCTTCCCCTTTTCCCCTGAAATTCCCTCCCTTCTCCCCTCTGGGCACTGTCAGCCTGTTCTCTATTTCAGTGTCTTTGGTTATATTTTGCTTCTTTGTTTGTTTTGTTGTTTAGGTTCCTGTTAAAGGTGAGATCATATGGTATGTCTTTCACCACCTGGCTTATTTACACAATGGAATTCTATGCAGCAGAATGAAAGAAGGAGCTCCTACCTTTTGAGACAGCATGGATGGAACTGGAAAGCATTATGCTAAGTGAAATAAGACTAATCACTTTTAAATTTATTTATATTATTATGTAGTTATCAGTATTTTATATCTATTTTCCATGTGTTTGAACATGCGAATTAAAATGACAAATTTGCATGATGTAAGTTTTTATAAAATTTTCCTTTACATACATAGAGAATCCATCTCTTTCTCTTATTTAATAAAGAGGATATATTGAAAGTATGATGACAAGTTTAAAAATAAAGGGGTAAGAGAAGTACAAACTAATCAAGGGATAACATTATGAAAGCAGGTGTTGTGATATTAATATCCAAAAATAAGTCAAACAGTAAAGTAGGCCAAAACAATATTTTATGTTCATATAATAGCTATTCTATATAGAAAGTATACTTTGGATTATGTAAAGGAAACACAGGTGAATGTGCAAGGAGAAAGAGCACACAAATCTACATGAAGGGATGGATTTTTTTCTCAAATGCATAATGATTTTTGGAATTTAGATAATGCACATAACCATCTTGTCTTAAAATATATAGTATTATATCAGAAAATACATATGTTTAAATATTAAATATCAAACAAAAAGGATATACTATTTTCAAAAAAACTTCTATGCTGTCAACAAAAAATATAAAATACCTCAAAAATAACTTTGGAAAATGTGGATCTCTGTAATCTATAAAACTTTATTTTGGTAAATAAAAGACAAAAACCTTAGTAAATAAAAAAGATGAGCGACATTATTTAATGGAAGGGAATTTGACAAATAGGTTATAAGTGTCATCTCAAAGTGCTAATTTAGTGATATAGCTAAGATAATTTTGAAAATAATAATGAAAGGAACTTGCATTGCCAAATTGAAAATATTTTGTGAAATAAATGAATGTGCAACTGATAGAAAATTAGCAGAGATTATTTATCTACATGATCTGTGTCTATTAACTATATATACTGCAAAGTTGACATTTCAGACTAGAAAATAGTGATGGAACAATTGGTTGGCAAGTCATTCCAAATCATAGTAGCAAAGGTTGAAAAAACCTTATAGGATAAGACAAAAAGAATTTGTTATCAGTGGAAGTGGGCTCTTTCAGTATCACAAGGAAAAAAATTTCCTGAGACCCACAAGGGAGGATGGGGCTCTGTGGTATGATTTACTGATGATGTACAATTAAGGGGGCTCCCCCCGACTGTACAATGCCCCATCTCTCTACGACTCACCATGGATAAAGTCCAATCTTATCTTCAGTAGGGCCAGGATGAAGGCCATTGCCCAGAATCTGTGCTACATATGAAAGTCCAGTCCAGTCCAGTCCAGCATCTGGCTAGCTTAGCATGTGTTTCTAGCTGTGTAGTCCATTGCTGTGATTTGGTATCCAGGCTCCCTCCAGGAGACAATGGGCCATGTGGCTGCTAAGGCCATGTGGCCATGGAGAGAACAGGTGTGTGCACCATGTGAGTGCGGGTCACAAACAAGTAAGAGGTTCTTTGTTCCCCTGGGGTTATGACCAGGAGCTTGGGTTTAAAGCAGACTAGGTGCTTTCTCAAAATGACCAAATGACTTCCCAAGTTTTTGTAGGCTTTGAATAGTGTTCCTCCCCTAGTTAGACTGACAGGCCTCTATGGTCCAGCATCTTCTCCTATGTGCCAGAAGGGGAAAGGGAGGAATGTTAATCCCCTTATCTAAATAATGCTATAATCCCTTGGAGTATGAACAACTGTAGCTTCCTGGTGAAGCAAACAGGCTCCTGCTTCCCCATTTATTAAGCTCAATGTGTAGCCTCTTTTGCTTTTATTGTCAACATCTAGCTAAACACTGACGGTAACAAGTTGACTACAGTTTTTTAAAACTTCTGTATCTAAAAAACTCAGAAATAATTATAATAAAACCTCAAAAGCTAGTGAAATCTGGGTAACATCACAACATATGACAGAGTAAGGGTGGATAATCTTACTATGCAGAGTTCTAACAAATAAATGAGACAGCTGCCAATATGATATTAGAAAAAATTGATTGAGAGACAACAACATGGAATTTACGAAAGAAGAAATACAGAAGGTAAACCTATAAAAATAAATACAGAAGGTAAACTTATAAAAATAAAATAGCATTATTTGAATGCTATTATTAGCATTCAAATAAAGTTAAACTGAAAAGACCTGTGATAATAGTGCTTGTCTATCAAGTATGCTCAAACTTCCTTATGATTCACTATGTAGTACTGGCAAGGAATTGAAATTGTCATACTTTACTGTTGAAACTGTAACTTAGAACCATTAGCTAAGGCAATTAGATAATATGTATGAAAAGCCTTTAAAATATTTGTCAAATATAAAAACTTTGACTCAGACATTCTACTTCTATGAAACTAGAGAAATTGGATATAAGCAAGCATACATTTAAGGGGAAACAGAATTTGCCACTCTAAAGTATGCCTTTTGGGGATATTGATAACTTTAAGCTGGTTATTTTTTAAGAAACCAAAGGTTCAAGAAGATGCTTTTACCTCATCCTTACCTGTCTGAAGGAATTTAGATAGAAAAACCTCCATTCAACAGTCACTTCCAATTTACTCCCAACCTCCAACCACAGCCCCAGGGGACCATTAATCTACTTTCCGGATTTGCCTATTCTGGACATTCTATATAAATTGAATCACACACTATATGGCCTTTTGTGTCTGGTTTTCATTTAACACAATGTTTTCAGGGTTCTTTCCTATAGTAGCATGAATTAGTGCTTTATTTATTTTTACTGCTGAATAACATTCCATTGCATGGATATAAAATATCAGTTGGTGCACATTTACATTGTTTCCACTTTCACCTATTATAGTAATGTTATTATGAACATTCACATATTTTTTAGACATATGTTTTCATTTCTCTTGGGTATATACCTAGGAGTGGAATTGCTGGATCATATGGGAACTTTATGTTTATCTTTTTGAGGAACTGCCAAACTGTTTTTCATAGTGGCTTCACCAATTTACATTGCTACCAGCAATGTAAGAGAGTTCTAATTTATTCACATCTTCACCCCATTTATTTTTCTTTCCTTTAAAAAAAAAAACTAGCTATACTAACGGGTGTGAAGTGGCATCTCACCACAGTCTTGACTTGCATCTCTCTGATGACTAATGATGTTGAGCATCTTTTCATGTGTTTCTTGGCCATTCATATACCTTCTCTGGAGAAATGTCTATTCATGTTAATAGAATATAACTTTTGAAATTTATAATATTTGTTGTTAATGGCCATGAATGCAAAGATATCTGGAAAACATTTGAAAAATAAAATGTTTAGTGCATTACATCTTCGTGGTTTTATTGCATTCTACAGTTGTTTGTGTACCAAGCAAACCTCATCAGAGACACCATGTGAGATTATTAGAAAATGTCCTGCTTTCATCATACATACCTAATTGGTCTAATGATGTTAAGATCTCCTCATTTATGTTATGTAAATAAAAAAGCAGGATCAGTTTTCTTATTTTTAAAATTTTGAACTAGAAAGTGAATTAGATGATATTGTGAATTTCAAGTACAAATTAATTTTTAAAAACTGTTTGATTTCCTAAATGAAATTCATTTCTAACCCAGGAGGTTGAATGTATATGTAGCGGAATACTTTTATTTATTACCTGCTACCTTAAAGAAAATAAGGGAATTACTTGAGTTAGACTAACTTAATTTAGTCTTATTACTCAGTGCCTGTCTGTAGTAGGAAAATATTTTATTTCTACTACCTTTCTATTGTAACCATTTGTTCATTCTCTCACTTGGTTGCTACAAAGTCTAGAGGTGAGCTTGATTGGTAAGCTGTGTGCTCTTACTACCCCCAAGTGGCTTATAATTGACGTACAGCTAAAACCACTAGTAACAGGGAAGTTAACTGCCTTTACAAGCAACTCATTTCTTATTTAGAGTGCTTTGACCTAAAAGAAGATTATTTCCCTACTTCTTCATTTCTTCTAATTTAGCAAGAGAAATTTAGGACAGGTTCTTTGAGAGGAAATACCATTTTGAATGCAACTGTTTGCAGGGAGACCTATAGTGGAAGTGAATTCGTTCTGCTTTTCCATACAAACAGCATTTCTGAGGGCTGTCCAGTAAAACTCCCACACTCTCAACATCTTCAATTTCTGGTCCCTCCCAGACCCATTCATTTGCCTTCTCAATCTATCCACTATCTCTGGCTAATAGACAATCAGCCAGTATTATAAATGCTTGCTTAGAGAAGAGAGGCAGTGCCCCCAACTTTATTTTTCTAATCACCTCTTTAATACGCTCTTTGTCATTTGTTGTATGCAATATGAACTTTTTTCTCATTAACAAAACTAATGGTGTATGCCTTCCTAGAAATCTCTCTGCTGATAACTGGTCTCAAATAAAAAAATTTAAATAGGACTCTTCTGAGGGTAAATATTAAAGGAGGTAGAAGGGTGCATTTGAAATCACTTTCTGAATTCTTCCTCTCAATATGTGGTTAGTGAACACATAGTAGAAAATTCAGTGGATCATTATTCAAACTTAATGTGGTTGTGGGTGTGGGTGTAACTGTGTATGTGCCTCTAAATTTTCATTGAAGTGTAAAGTGCAGGCACAAATACTTATTAACTGGAAGATTAATCTTCCCTTAGTAATAAAAATGTTTTAATCACAGTGTGGAGGGGTGGGGAATCTAAAGTTACAAAAAATCATTTAACACAAAAACTTAATGCATATACAAGTTTGTTGCAGATATAAACCTCCCCTTGTGTACTGTTAGTTTGAGGCTTTTTTCCTGTTCCCTACTATTACCCGAAGGTGGCACCCTTTCCACAAACTAATTTCTCAGGACCCTGTAAGGTAGGCACTCCCACATTGCCAACAATGCAAAGCAGTGAAAAGGTCAAACCACTACAGAACACCACCCTATATCACAGAATATATTAAGCAAGATAATTCAAATACTTTATGCTTAGCTCAAAGATGACAAAAAGAGAGAAAATGAAAGAAAAAGATCTAATTATATAGCTGCATAACCAGACCTTAAATAAGAATCAGAAGAACAGAGAAAAAAAAGATGATTGTGTCTTAAAGACTAACTTTCATACTTTATGAAAGAATGAACTAAAATGCTTCAAAACTTTGGCGTACTAATAGGACCTGTGAATCAAAAGAAGCTGCCAGGCTACAAAGTATGTTGCTTCAAAAAATATAGCAGCTAAAAGGGGTTTCTTAAAGAAGAAATGATCCTATAATCACTATTTCAGTTCTCTGCTTAAAGTGATCTTTTTCAGAGGTTCCACATCTCCATCAATAGTTCTGTGCAAAGAATGGCTTTAAGTGTTTCAGAAATGTCTCAGAAATGCTAAGTAGTTCAATTGTTTCTGCCTTTGCTCAAATTATGTATTTTATAACCAATGTAAAAAAAAATAAAAACAAATACACACTTTATCTACTCCTGGAACTAACCATGAATAGAATATGTTTTGTCTACTTTGCTCCACACAGGAACAAATTGTCAGAAGCCAGTTTGGGACTGGGAAATAGACATTATAATGTTGTGCTGCACAGAGATAAAAGAAAAGCCACCAAAATTGTGATTCACATTATCAAAGGTTTGAGACCAATCTACCTGGTAAGAACACAAAAGGGAGTAAGAAATTTCTATAGCAAACCTTATGTACCTTAGTCACAAATAATTCCCTAATTATTGTAAGAAGGTGCAATTTTTTTTATCCATCACCACTGTGCAGAATTACGAGCCTTGAAGGAGACTGAACTTTACAAGTCCATTCTGATTTTGAAGTAAAGAATAAAAGCTCAGGTAAATGTACGCCTACCTTCATAATGGTGGAGAAAAGTGTACTTTTTTTCTATTCTATTTTCTTCATTTATAATTGTGTATTTCTACCAGGTTAGTAAATCATAGCCAAGGTAAAATCTGGCCTACCACCTGTTTATGTAGATAAAATTTTATTGGCACATAGCCATACCATTCATTTATGTATTATCTATGGCTTCTTTTGCACCACAACCACAACCTCATGGCTTTATAGTTACAATAGAGACTAGCTTCCAAAACTGAAAATATTATCCTTTACAGTAAAAGTTTGTCAACCCCACACTAGATTGTGATATTTAGGCTCTGCCCTTCATGAAGGTAAGTTGCATGGCAGCATGAACTATATATATCTTATTCATTACTGTATTCTCTTCCCCTAGCCCAGTGTCTGGTACATTATTGATGCTTAATAAATATTTGTTGAATGAACGCAAATACATCTTCCCTTGAGCACATTCAAGCATTCTGTCGTTCTCTCCATGCCCAGATATTGTTCTGACTCTACTCTTTCAGACACTTGTGTTATAAAGTCAGAACAAGAACACTGAAAGGAAATTGAGGATGGAGAAGTAATGGAAGCAATGCCTTAACATCTAAATCACATTGTTTGTATAGCCCATGCATGCACGGATCTCTTAGACTGTATGATTATGACAATGATAGTCATTATTATGAAGTACTTGGTGTACATCAGGGACTTTGTATGCATTATATTATATAAAATTTACAAGAGCCCTATAATGTAGGTACTATTATTGTAATTTCTTTTTACAAATGAGAAGGGAATACTCAGAGGTTAAATAACTTGCTAAAGGGTAAAGATACATGGAGGTAGGATGTGAATCCAGGAAGTCTGATTCAGAGCCTGGTGTAGATAGAAGCAAAATTCATTGTTTAATGGAAGTATGTTTCTTATTTGTTTGTGTGTTTGTTTTTAGCTATGACAGGCAAAATTGTTGCAGAGATCTTTGGATTTGGTCACAGCTCTGGAAAAAAAAAAAAACCTTTCTGACAATAAATACCATTTTTACTCTTCCCCATCCTTGTGACAAGAAATAAATAAATAAGGCATATCACTGTAATAAGTTCTCCAAGTGGTAAATACTGATAGAAGAGAAGATTTTGAAGAGGTCGAATTTTAAATAAAAAGTGATTCAGAAACAGTGAAAAAGGATGTGGACATTGGAGTTAGTCACCTTTCCTAGAGCTGTTTCAATGGAAGGGTGAATGAACTTCAATACCTAACTGTGGAAGGTTATAAGGAAATGAGTGTATCAAATCCAGACAAAAGTATCACTAGAGAAAAAAAAAAACTGTAGGCTAATATTCCTTATGACTATAAACACAAAAATTCTAAATGAAATTCTAAATTCCACAAAACACAAAAAAGAAGTATACACCACAATCAAGTAGGATTTAATCTCAATAATGCAAGGTTGATTCAAAATATGTAAATCTACCAATGCAACACATCATATTAACAGCATTAAGTACAATCTTCTCAATACATGCAGAAAAAGCATTTAACAAAAATCCAACATCCTGGCATTGTAAAGTCACTCAATAAATTAGGAATAAAGGAGAACTTCCTCATCCTGATAAAAGGCATTTATGAAAAATTCAGAGCTAATGTCACAATGAATGGTGAAAGACTGATCAGAAACAGGACAAGGATGCCCACTCTTCCCACTTCTATTCAGGATTCTACTGGGGGTTCTAAACAGAGCATTAGAAGAACAAAAGAAATAAAAAGACTTAAACTGGATTTAAAAAAAGTAAAGCTATCTCTAGTCACAACTGACATGACCTTATACACAAAACACCACGAGAAAGCCAAAAATAAAAAAAACCCTATTAGAACTAATAAACAACTTCAGCAAGGTTTCAGGATACAAGAACAATATACATAAATAAATTATATTGTACTTTGTACAATTATATTGTGTTCCAATGCAATTACAATATAATGAACAACCAGAAAATCTATGTAAATTTGTCAGAAGTATGAAATAGGAATAAATTTAACCAGCAAAGTGAAAGATTATACAATAAAAACTGGCACAAACAGCTATGACTGGTATGGCTCATTTGGTTGGGTGTTGTCCCACAAAGTGAAAGGTCGCTGGTTTGGTTCCCAGTCAGGTGGCTTTGGTCTGTGGTTGGGGTGCATACCAGAGGCAACCCATCAATGTTTCTCTCTAACATCGATGTTTCTCTCCCTCTCTTTATCCCTCTCTTCCCTTCTCTCTAAAAATAAATTTAAAAAGTTTTATAAAAACACAAAAACATCACTGAAATAAATTAAAGATATATGTAAATGTAAAGGCAGCCTGGGCTCATAGGCTGGAAGTATATTATTATTAAAATGGCAATACTCTCAAAATTTATCTACCAATTCACAGCAAATCCTATTGAAATCTCAGATAACCTTTCTGTTATGATCCCAAAGTTCATAAGAAAATATGAAAGATCCAAAATATCCAAAACAATTTTGAAAAATAACCAAGTTGTAGGATTCACCTTTTGCAATATCAAAACTTAAGCCCTTGTAATCAAGATTGCTTAGTACTGGCATATATATTAGAAATAAAAGTATAGAAAGAAGCCCACATATTTAGAGTTAATTGATTTTATGAAAGTTTGTCAAATAAATTCAATGGGGAGAAATAGTTTGTTAAACAAATTGTACTGGGACAAGTGGATATCCACATCCAAAGAATGAATTTGGAGGCTTAGCACATAATATACAAAGTTTGACTAAAATTTCATTAATGATATAAATGTAAGAATTACAACTATCAAACTCTTTTTTTATTATTGTTTAAGTACAGTTGTCTCCATTTTCTCGCCACTATCCCCCCACACCACCCATCTCCACTTCCTATTCTCAGTCCTACACCCTTTGTCCTTGTCCATGTATCCTTTTATATGTTCCTGATGACTCCTTCCCCCTTTTCCCCTGTTATCCCATCCCCCCTCCCCTCTGGTTGATAAAAACATAGGCATAAAACGTCATGAGCTTTGATTTGGCAATACTTTTTTTTTTTAGATGTGACTCTAGGAGCACAAACAACCAAAGAAAAAAACTAGATAAATTAGAATTCATCAAAACTTAAAAATTTATGCCTAAAAAGTCACTATTGAAAAAAGTGAAAAGATTCTTCTTATAGGTGAGATCATATGGTACTTGTCTTTCACCTCCTGGCTAATTTCACTTAGCATAATGCTCTCCACATCCATCCATGCTGTTGCGAAGGGTAAGAATTTTACTTCTGCTTTGTAGTATTCCATTGTGTAAATATACCACAGTTTTTTGATCCACTCATTTACTGATGGGCACTTATGCTGTTTCCAGTACTTGGCTATTATATATAGGGCTGCTATGAACATCTAATGAGCAAAATAAACTAATGAACAAAATAGAACCACAGGTATGGAAACATGGAACAGACTGACAGTGACCAGAGTGGGAGGGGAAAGGGCAATAATGGTAGAAAGAAGGGGAAAGAGCTAGACAAAGAATATGTATAAATGACCCACAGACATGGACAACAGTGTGGGAACTGACTGTGGGAGTGGGGGGGTGTGATGGGTGGAGGAGGGCAAAAGGGGAAAAATTGGGACAACTGTAATAGAATAACAATAAAAATGATAAAAATAATAAAAAAGTGAAAAGAGTAGAATCCAAGATGATGGTGGAGTAGGTAGAAGGTACACTCACCTCTTCCCAGGACCAAACTGAAATTACAACTAAATTATAGAACAATCATCTTGAATAACCAAATAAAGACTAGCTGGAGAGAAGCCCTATAACTAAGAACTTATAGAAGAAGCCACATCGAGACTCTTAAGAAGGGTGGAGATGGGAAAACGGCTGTCTCACTCCCATGGGTGGTGATTGAGGTTCTGGAGGGATATCTCAGCTGTATATCCCTGAGAAGCGTGGGGTTTCAACCTAAAGCTGAGCCTTCCAACCCAAAGCACCAGAGCTGGGAAGAAGCACCCACATGACATCTGGCTGTGAAAAGCAGCGAGGTTTCTGTCCACCAGGTGAGACAGAAGTCCACCAGAGAAAGAGACACCCTCTTAAAGGTTCATTGCACAAAATTTCATTTGTAGTCATTCATCCTGGGCTCTGGCAGAGGGAGGGCAGAATGGACTAGAGTTATGTGAGGAGAGTCTGGGGTTTGTGGCTCTGGTTAGAGACTTGAAGGGACAGCCGCCAGGATCTCTGTGCTGAGTCATTATCCATACCACTCATGCCATCTTTCTTAAGTGGAGCACTCTCCTCCCTGTGGCATCAGCCTGGATGAATTCAATGGCCCCACCCTCTGGACTCACTGTCAACCCAATCTGAGGAACTTAGGCCCTCCTGAGGAGTCAGCTGCCTGGGCCAGGGTGTAGAGGTCTGGGCAGACTCAGGGAGTGTCAGTGACTAAACTGTGTGGCTTTGGGACAAGGGCCATTCCCCTCATTTTTCCTGTGAACCTTACTGGTGTTTTATCCTCACTGGAGATCTGTTAGAACCAACTTCCAGGCTTCTGGGAGACCCACCCTCTGGGCTCTAGCTATGGAAAGCCCATCCACCTGACTTCTGGTGGCTTTGCCCTGCTGAGGTTAGAGAAAAAGCTAGCAAAGACTGAGCTATGTGGCTCTGCTGTGGAAGCCATACACCCAACGTTCCCCAAAGCCTGACCTTTACTACTCCCTCACAGGAGATCCACTAGCTCCATCCTCCTGACTGCTGGAAGCCCCACCCTGCTGAGCTCTGTCCCCTCCCAGCAAAATCTGGGACAGAATGAATAGTGCTGCTCTAGAATAGGGGCCATTTTTCCCTCACACACCCAACCACAGCAGAGTCCTCCCTTCACACAGCCAAATCTTGAGTGGTCTGGCCATACCAAACTCTTCTTACCTCACCTTGACAACTCCCTGAGACCCCATCCCAACACAGAGGTATGTGAGTACACAGCAGATGGCAGTTAGACTTGGTATACTCAGGGACATTTGCTGAATCTCCTTAGACCCAGCACTGGCACTGAGTTTGAACCTGTATCAGTCTGGTAAACACCATTTGTCCCTACCTGGTTACTCACTGTAAACCTATCTCATGCAACTTGAGTACTGACACAGGCTTTTTCAGGGATTGAGCCTAAAAGGCATCCAGCAGGCAGAGGCAAATCTCAGGGTGCCTTGGTTGTTGCTGACCTTCTCCTGGGCCTGGTAAAAGCCAGCCTTGGTGCACAGCTTGGCCCTTCCCACATGCACTCAGGCCCAGCAGAGGCAGCCACAAAATGTGGATCACCTGTAGCTCCAAACAGGTTTCCCAAGGTCAGTCACATACAGCACCTCACATTGGCCTGTACCAGAGTCCCTCCCAAGAAGCCCAGAACCTACACACTCAGTGGCCAAGTTTACACAACATCAGAGCAGGATCCAATAAGCTTCACAAGTTATATATCCAAAAGGAGATCTCCATAGGCACCAAATCCAGTTGAGGTGAATTCCCCTTCATGTGGTCAGCACCTGCACAGCAGCTTACATGCCATAGGATTGAGCCTCACAGTCAGTCAGCCTGAGTTTGATCTCACATACAAATGGGCCAATAACAATCAAAATTCAATGATAATGGGAGGGCCCCCATAACCCACACAATGCACATTCCTGGAGCACCCAGCTCAGGTGATCAAGGATACTGAGCCACTGGACCCCACAGGACACCTACTACATAAGACTGCCCTACAAAGACTGGAAGTCATAGAAGCTCTATCTAATACATAGAAACAAACACAAAGAGGCAGCCAAAAATGGGGCAACAAAAAAACAGGCCCCAAATGAAAGAAAGAATAGGAGATATCTCAAAAAAGGGCTAAATGAAACTGCAGAAAGCAATTTATAAGATATGGAGTTCATAGTAATGGTTATAAGTATGTGAAACAGCATGGAAAGTGACATAGAGAATATGAAAAATGACATGACCAGTCAGAAATGAAGAATACAATATCTATAATGAAGGATACACTGGAAGGAATACTCAGTAGATTGGATGAATCAGGGGACCAAATTGGCAATTTGATAGGCAGGGTAGAAAAATAAAACAGCCAGAGCAGCAAAAAGAAAAAGGAAATTTAAAATGAGGACAGTTTAAGGGACCTTTGGGACAACATGAAATGTATGAAATCCTCATCATACGGGTATCAGAAGGAGAGGAGAGAGCAAAGGATTGAAAACCTATTTGAAGAAATAATGACAGAAAACTTCCTTAACCTGGTGAAGAAAAAAAAAGATACTTAAGTCCAAGGAGCACAGAGTGTCCCAAATAATATATACCCAAAGAAGCCCACACCAAGACACATAGTAATTAAAATAGCAAAGATTAAAAACAAAGAGAGAATCTTAAAAGCCACAAGAGAAAGGGAGTTAGCTAGCTATAAGGGAGCTCTCATTAAACTGTCAGGTGACTTCTCAACAGAAAGCATTTCAGGCCAGAAGGGATTGGTATGAAATATTCAAGGTGATGAAAAGCAAGGACATACAACCAACACAACCCTTCACATCAAAGCTATCATTTATAATTGGAGATAAAATAAAGAACTTCCCAGATAAGAAACAGTTAAAGGAATTTGTTATCACAAAACCAGTATTACAGGAAATGCTTGCTTTAAGAAGAAAAAGAAAAAGAGGAAGAAGGAGAGGAGAAACATGAGAAGGAGGAGGAGGAGAAAAGAAGACTACTTAAAAGAATAAAATGGCAAAAAATATGTAACTATTAATAATCATTTTAAATGTAAATGTCTTAAGTGCTTCAATCAAAGACATAGGGTAGCTGAATGGATAAGAAAACAAGACCTATATACATGTTGTCTGCAAGAGACCCACTTCAGAATGAAACATACACACGGATTAAAAGTAAAGGAAGGAAAAATGATATTTCACGCAAATGGAAAAGAAAAAAAGCTGGGGTGGTAATACTTATTATGACCTGACAAAGTAGATTTTAAAACAAAGGCCAAAAGCAAGATACAAAGAAAGTCTCTGCATAATATTGTGGTGAAGTGATCAACCCAACAAGAGGCTATAACCCTTGTAAACATTTATGCACCTGAAACAGCAACACCTAAATATGTAAAGCAAATCTTGGTGGAAATGAAGGGAAAGATTGACAGTAATACAGTCATAACAGGGTATGTTAACACCCATTGACATCAGTGGGTAGATCTTCCAGACAGAAACAAGGAAACTGTTGCCTTACATGACACACTAGGTCAGATGGATTTAATTGATATATTCAGAGCATTTCACCCCAAAGCAGCAGAATACATACATTCTTTTCAAGTGCACATGGAATGTTTTCTAAGATAGACAGCATATTAGGAGACAAAACAAGTCTCAATAAATTGAAGAAGACTGAAATCATATATCAAACATCTTCTCTGACTACAATAGTATGAATCTAGAAATCAGTCACAAGAAAAAAACTGAAAAACACAGGAACACATGGAGGCTAACTAATACTAAACAGTGAGAGGGTTAATAATGAGATGAAGGAAGAAATCAAAAGTTAACTGGAAACAAAGGAAAATGAATATGCAACAACCCAAAATCTATAAAACACAGTGAAAGCAGTCCTAAAAGGAAAACTGACAGCATTACAGGCTTACCTCAAGAAACGAGAAAAATCTCAAATTAACAATCTAACATTACAATTAATGATACTAGGAAAAGAACAACAAACAAAGCCCAAAGTGCATAGAAGAAAGCACATATTAACATCAGAGCAGAAATAAACAACAACAACAAAAGTCTTAAAAAAGCAATTCCAAAGATCAGTGAAACCAAGAACTGGTTCTTTGAAAAGATAGACAAGATTGACAAATCTTTAACCAGACTCATTAAGAAAAAGAGAGAGAGGACCCAAATTAAAAAAATCAGAAATTAAAGAGGAGAACTAACAATAACAACAGAAATCAAAGAAATACAAAGGATTGTAAAAAATATTATGAACAACTACATGCCAACAAATTGGACAATCTGCAAAAAATGAATAAATTCCTAGAAATATACAGTCTTCCAAAATTGAATCAGAAGAATCAGAATCTGAATAAACAGATTACAACTAGTGAAATTGAAACAATAGTCAAAAACTCTCACCCCAGCTTGTATGGCTCAGTGGATTGAGCTCTGGCCTGCAAACCAAAGGGCCACCGGTTCAATTCCCAGTCGGGGCACATGCCTGGGTTGTGGGCCATGTTCTCCAGTGTGGGATGTGTGAGAGGCAACCGAACATTGATGTTTCTCTCCCTCTCTTTCTCCTCCCTTCCCTTCTGTCTAAAAATAAATAAATAAATAATTTAAAAAAGAAATCTCCTATTAAAAAAAACAAAAAACAAAAAAAACTCTCAACAAACCCTGGCTGGAGTGGCTCAGTGGATTGAATGCTGGCTTGCAAACAAAAGTGTCACTGGCTTGATTCCCAGTCAGAGCACATGCCTGGGTTGTGGGCCAGGTCCCCAGTAGGGGGCAAACGAGAGGCAACCACACATTGATGTTTTTCACCCTTTTCCTCTCTCTCTCTCTATAAATAAATAAATAAATAAATAAATAAATAAATAAAATCTTAAAAAAAAAAAAACCTCTCAACAAACAAAAGTCCTGGACTGGATGGCTTCACAGGAGAATTTTAACAAACTTTCAAAGAACTAATACCTCTCCTCAAACTATTACATAAAATTCCAGAAGAGGGAAAACTCCCAAGCTTATTTTACAAGGCTAATTCCAAAACCAGATAAAGATACTACAAAGAAAGAAAATTATAGGCCAATATTCCTAATCAACATAGATGCTAAAATCTTTAATAAAATATTAGCAAACTGGATACAATAATACATTAAAAAGATCATATCTACAAATCAATAAATATGATAATGCCACATAAACAAAGAGGTCAAAAGCACATCATTTTATATCAATAGATGCAGAAAAAGCATTTGACAAAATCTAGCATCCATTTATGATAAAAACACTCAGGAAAATGGGAATAGGGGGAACATACCTAAACATAATAAAGGCCATATATGACAAACCCGCTGCCAGCATCGTACTCAATGAGAAGAACTGCAAGCTTTTTCCTGAAGATCAGAAACAAGACAGGGATGTCAGCTTTCACCTCTCTTATCCAACATAGTCTGGGAAGTGCTAGCCACAGCAATCAGACAAGAACAAGAAATAAAAGACATCCAAACTGGAAAGGAAGTAGTAAAACTGTCACTATTTGTAGATGACATGATACTGTACATAGAGAACCTTAAATATTCCACCAAAAAATTACTAGACCTGATAAATGAAATCCAACAGTACCAAGATACTAAATAAATATCCAGAAATCAGTTGCATTTTTATACAACAATGAACTACCTGAAAGGGAAAGGGAAATTAAGAAAACAATCCATTCAAAATTGCTTCAAAAAGAATAATATACCTAGAAACAAATTTAAACAAGGATATAAAAGACTGTACTTGGAAAGTTATAAGGCACTGAAAAAAGAAATTGAAGATACAAATAAGATGAAGCATATACTGTGTTCATGGATAGGAAGAATTAATATAAAATAACAATACAACCCAAAGCAATCTAGAGATTCAACACAATTCCTATCAGGATTCCAGTGATGTATTTCATAGAACTTGAACAAATGTTCCAAAAATTTATATCAAACCTGAAAAGACCCCAAACAGCCACTGCAATGTTGTGACAGAAGAACAAAATTGGAGGAATCACTCTACCTAATATCAAACTATACTACAAGTAATCAAAACAGCCTGATACTGGCATAAGAAAAGACATATAGATCAATGGAATGGAATGGAAAGCCCAGAAATAAACCCTTATCCACAGTCTTTTTAGTATTCCACAAAGGAGGCAAAAGCATACAATGGGGTAAAGATAGTCTATTCAATAAATGATACAGGAAAAATTGAACAGATATGCACAAAAAATTAAACTAGACCACCTTCTTATACCATATACAGAGAATAAACTCAAAATGGATAAAAAGCTTAAATGTTAGACTCAAAATCATAAATATCCTTAAAATAACATAGACAGTAAATCTTGGATATTTTTTTCTGATATATCTCCTCAGGCAAGGGAAACAAAAGAAAAAAAATAAACCAATGGGACTATGGCAAACTAAAGTTTTTGCACAGTAAAGGAAACCATGAAGAAATGAAAAGACAATCAAATGACTGGGAAAACATATTCACCAATGATATATCTGATAAGGGGTTAATATCCTAAATTTATAAAGAGCTTATGCAACTCAACACCAAGAAAAACAAAAAACCCACAATCTAATTACAAAATGGACAGACGGCCTGAATTGACACTTTCTTTAAGATAGCATATAGATGGCCAATAGACTTATGAAAAGATGCTCAACATCACTAATCATCAGAGAAATACAAATTAAAACCACAATGAGATATCACCTCATACTGGTCAGAATGGTTATCATCAATAAATCAACAAACAACAAGTGCTGTGGAGGATGTAGAAAAAGGGGAACCCTCCTGTACTGTTGGTGGGAATGCAGATTGGTGTAGTCTCTGTGGAGAGTAGTATAGAGATACTTCAAAAACCTAAAAATATAACTCTTATGACTCAGTGATTCCACTTCTGGGAATTTATCTTAAGAAACCTGAAACATTGCCTTGGCTGGTGTGGTTCACTGGATTGAGCACTGGACTATGAACCAAAGGGTCACTGGTTCCATTCCCAGTCAGGGCACATGCCTGGGTTGCAGGCCAGGTCCCCAGTAGGGGGCGTATGTGAGGCAACTGCACATTGATGTTTCTCTGCCTCTCTTTCTCCCTCCCTTCCCTTCTCTGTAAGTAAATAAGTAAATAAATAAATAAATCTTAAAAAAAGAAAAGTGATTAAAAAAAGAAGCCTGAAACACTAACTCAAAAAAAATATATGCACTGTTATGTTCATTGCAGTGATCTTTACAATAGCCAAGATTTCAAAGCAGCCCAATTGTCCCTCAGTAGATGAACAGATAAAAAGGCCATGGTACATTTACACAATGAAGTACTACTTGGCCATAAAATAGAAGTACATCATCCTTTGGGACAGCATGGATGGACCTGGAAAACGTTGTGCTAAGTGAAATATGCCAGTCAGAGAAAGAAAAGTATCTGATTTACTTACATGTGTAATGTAATGAACAAAATAAATTAACAAGCAAAATAGAAACAGGCTCATTGAGACAGAGAACAGACTGACAGCAGTCAGAGGGGAGGGGACTTAGGGGACTGGGTAAAAAAGATGAAGGAGTAAGAAAAAAACTCAGATGCACACAACAGTAATGTCATTCCAGAGGGAAAGAGGGCTATGGGGAAGTACATGAGGGTAAAGGGGGAATAAATGGTGATAGAAGGAGACTTGACTTGGGGTGATGAACATGCAATACAATATACAGATGATACATTATAAAATTAATTTAAAAATTAATGTAAAAATCAAAACAACCCAAAGAATGGGAGGAAATATTTGCAAATCATGTATCTGATAAGAATTTAGCATCAGAATACATAAAGCACTGTTACAATTCAATAATAAAAAGACAAATAATCTAATTTTAAAATTTGCATAGGATTTAAATAGACGTTTCTGCAGAGGAGATATACAAATATTCAATAAGCACATGAAAAGATGCTCAATATTAGTCACCAACTAAATGCAAATCAAAACCACGAGATACATTATACACCTAGCAGGTGTGTCTGTACAAATTTTAGATAATAACAAAAGTTGACAAGGAGTTGGACCAAATGGAATTATCATATATAGCTAGTGGGATGTAAAAATGTACAGACACTTTGAAAATCAGTTAGGCAGTTTCTCAAATTTTAAAGATAATTATCATATGACACAGCAATTCCTCTCCTAGGTAATATACCCAAGATAATTGAAAACATATGTGCACACAAAAATATGCACACATATATTCATAGTAGCATTATTCACAATAGCCAAAATGTGTTAACAACTCCAGTGTAATTAACTGATAAACATCTAAACAATGATATATTCATAAAATGGAATATTTTTAACCATAAAAAGAAATGAAGAATTTATTTGTGCTATGGCATGGATGAAGCTTGAAAACATTATGCTAAATGAATAAAACCAAACAAAAATGTCCACATATTGTCTGGTTATATTTATACAAAATGTCCAGAATAGGCATCTAGTGGTTGCCAGGTTTAGGGCTGGAGGGGAGATTGGGTAGTGATTGTTAATGGGTTTCTTTTTGGTGTAATGAAAATGTTCTGGGATTGGATAGTGATGATGGTTATGACTATAGTAAAAACCATTGAATTGTACACTTTAAAATGGTAAATTTTATAGTATGTGATTTACATCTCAGTTTTAAAGAAGGAATGGATTGCAAGGAAATGGGAAAGTGCATATGCAGATTTGATAATTCTGAAAACTAGAGCAATTCCTAGACAGGAGATCAGAACCAGTTAAAAAAAATGCAAAACGAGGAGGCTTGGATATGTTTGACAGTATAAGCAGCCAGTGGCGAAACAGAGATTGAAAAAATTGGATGGAGACAGAGAACATACTTCTGTTTCTCTAACTACAGCAGAAAATACAGCAGGGATGCATAAGGGCAGTTTGTTTCCTTTCTATATAGCATTAATGGCTTCTGAGGCCAAGTGAAGAAAGGAGCCAAATGATCCAATTAATCTTTCCACATGTAATATTTCCAATACATGTACATAACTTAGTTTCTTTAAAGCAAATCCACAGATATTTAGTAGTTGTTATTTTGTAATAAATATAAAATTGGTAGCACTCAAGTAAATGAAAATGAGAAAATTGAACTGTGTAACTGAACAAAACAGGGGTTCGGCTGCCTGCCACCACAAAGCCAAACTGGTGAGGGAGGTTCTGGTGCAAAAGAGGTTTCAGTCAGGTGCCACAGAACCTGGAAGAAGGGCAAACCCCTGTCTTAAAGACCGTCTCCTCTTTCTGCTCAAGCCTGTCATTCTTCCAGGGATACAGATGGGGAGGGCTTTTTTTCCCTATCCAATCACCTTGCTAGCTTTTGATGTGATTGGGGCCCTACCCATTCAACTTTCTAGCCTTTTCGCTTTGCTGACCATTAAAAATAAGTTGAACAGTTATTTTCCAAAGGTGAAAGAGTAGGAGAAAGCCCTGGTAAATACTGTATGTTGATACTGCATGTGATAAAGTCAACACATTTTAATGTTTTCAGGATAGCAATTTTCTCACACCACTTCTCCTCGAAGTATAAATTATTTATAGTCTGCATTTTAAAGCTTTTCCCCCCAACAAATATGGCATTTTATCAATTGCCTTAAAGCCCTTTGGGGGTGAGATGAGACCCCCTACAACAGAAATCTGAATCCAGAGCTGGAAAGAGACCTTGCAAAAGAAAGAAAGAAAGCACAGTTGTAGCCTAAAATGATGCATTCTGGCTTTTTTCTGTGCAATGCCAACACTGCCTTTTCACATTAGTGGCTTGATAAGAACCAGTTTGCAGAACTCTGCCCATGTTGTATAAAGGAGGAAAAATAATTTTCCCTCTATCCTTCTAAATTCTTGGCTGAGATCCTTTCTGTGATGAAAGACAGATTACCAGGAGAAAAACAAACAGAAGTTTAATGACATGTACATCTTTTTTTATACATAGGAGAAACCCAAGAAAACTGAGCAACTCCCTGAAATGGCACAAGCACCACCTTAAATATCATTTCCAGCTAAAGATGAAAGATGATGGAGGCTGGACAGTTATGTAAGGTTACAGGTAAAGCACAGTAAAAAAGGGTAATGTTATTTTGCAAATTTAAGTAAATTGCCTTCTCCATCATTAAGAGTTTCTAGAGATTTACTCATTCTCTTCTTGTGACAGCCAAGAAGACACTATTACTCTTACAAGTGGAGATTTCCTCTATAAATGTTAATTACTTACAAAAGGTTGACTTCTACTCAGTTTTCATAGTTTCTCCTGTATCTTCTCTTTCTTTAAAATAATCAGCCTAAACTAATTCTCATGCCAAAGGGGCATATTTTGGGGTCACCAATGCTGCTCTCCTTCAAATCATTGAGTCCAGATCATGACAAATACTTTTAGAAGAGTCAGTTGTTGCGGGGAAGGGGACCTGGCCCTGAGCAGGTCTGCTTCAGGCTGCCCAGTAGTGTGTGAGTTCTGGAATTCTTGTGGAAAATGTTCCACAACATGAGTCCAGGGGACTTTGGGAGGATGTTTTTCACAGCTGGAGACAGTGAAACAAGGAAGGGCTCAGCATAGAAGCAACAGGAGAGCCCAGGTGGGGCTACCATTGCACAGTGGGAAGTCAGAGAAAAGGGGCCCTGGGGACAGGTTTTGAGGATTAGCCTGGGACAAGCAGCCACTACCGGTTGCTCCCCTGGTTGTAAGTCTCATGGGAATCTTTAGAGTTTAGGAGATGCATACCTGTGGGGAAATAAGAGGGAAAAGGGAAAAGCATGGATGTGTTCCTGGGAGGGAAAGCATACACTGGGACCTTTGTTTTGAGGGTTTTTAAATCTAAAAGTTTAGGGGAAATCTAACAGGAGATCTCAATAGAATATTCATGAGTTTTCCAGGTGTGCCCTTTCAGGGTCGTGGTCTCCACCGATTGGTTTGTGCCAGAACAGGGGCTCATTAGTCATTGCAGCTGAGCTCCTTGTCACCCATCTGATTTTGCTGCTTTTCTGGGCCTGGAGCTTAAACAAAACTGAGGCCTAGATGTTATCTCTAAGGAGGTGACCTTTTTTATCTGCCTGTAAATTGCTCAGCCATTGTGTTCAGCCATCTGTCTCAGTTTCCCCATTCCACTTGCCAAGGAATTTTCCTAGCTTCTTACTATCCTGCCTCATAGTAATTGGAGATTCCTCAAAGAACAAAAATTAAGCAATAAATGTCCTTCACATATTTAATATTTAACTAAGCAGTTTCCCCCCATATTCTTTTAGGGCTTCAGGTAATATAGAAATATAAATAGACCCACTATCTTGTCTTGGATTAATATATGACACTATCAACAGGGCATTATGAATAATAGGAGGCTAAAACAGCTTTGACTGTGCAGGTAGACTCAACTCTTATCCCATAGCCTGTCACCAATTATAGTCAATTTTTTAAATCTCTGTGGTACACCAGGAGTGGAGGAGAATGGGAAAGAGATGAATTTTGCTTGTTAGTGGGCATTAGTTTAGATAATGAAGATTCTTATTGTCTCACCCTATAACAGAACAGTGTGATAGAACAAAGTAATTTGTTTGCAGGTATGCTTTATTATGTCTGTCCCAAAATAAGCCCCAATATATTTGAAGACATAAAATTTCAAAATCACAAGAAGCTCTGAAAACTCAACAGGATTGATTTTTAAGACCTTCTGATTAAGAGAAGAGTTTTGTAAGACAGATTTCTGTCTAGTTTAAAAGACACTCTGCAGTTTACTCATTTCAGGCTAATTTAGTTTGGCATTTCACTAATTAAAGTGTGGAATAAAAGGGGTCACATACAAATCCAACAAGCTCAGGGGAGGCCTGCATGGTGACCTTACAAACTGAGAGATCTAAAGTAACCACAGGATGGTCTGAAATAAAAAACTTTCTAACTAAACGTGGGTCATGGTGGGTAGTCATGTCCTAGGCTGGTATTTTCCCTAACAAAGGCCAGTCTTTACGTTAACTGAGCCTGTCTGTTGTCTTTTGGCATCTACAATAATATACATTTGGAATGTCAAATTTCCTTTTTCCAAACCCTTCAAAGCACAGGTACTGCACCAGGGGGAGACCACAAATCCCCTCATTGTTATTGTTATCCTGTTAATTGTTGACTGTTGCTATCTTGTACTCATCTGTGTAAGAGATGTGTCTATCATTTTACTTTTTATCTAACCCTGCTGTTTCCCCACTTTGTTTCCTCCCGCCTCCCTAACCCATTACCAATGGATTTCATGTAACTCCCTTACACCTCCTCTTTTGACTGCAATGTATAAAATAAGGTGCAAAATTGCCATTTTTCAAGAGCATTTTCTCAACTTGTTGAGGTTTTGCTTCTTGGCAGTTGTTGTCAGTTTGGCTAAAATAAAGTCACAAAAATTCTCTATAGCTTTGAATGTTTCCTATGTTGAGAAAAGTCATTTGAAGTTGAAGCACATTTTCAGAAATTTTCAACAGACTGAGAATTCAACACATCTATACATTATCATTTTCCTTTATGTTCTTAAATTTAGCTCTTTTGATTGTATTTCTGAACAGTGCATTTATTTCACTGGCATTTCATTTGTCATCAGTAATTGTGGAATTTAGCTAGTACTCTGACCAGAAGTAGAAAAGGAATGCAAATTGGCTTTCATGTTTTCAAAAGTAAAACAACTATGAGGCATTTACAAAATTGGAATAGTACTCAGCCATAAAAAAGAAGAAAATTTTACCCTTTGCAACAGTATGGATGGACCTGGGGAACATTATGCTAAGTGAAGTAAGCCAATCAGAGAAAGACAAATACTATATGATTTCACTTGTATATGGAATCTAGTGAACAAACTGAACTAACAAGCAAAATAGAGACAGATTCAAGATAGAGAGCAGGATGACAGCTCTGGGGTAGAGGGTGTTACGGAAAATAATTCGGAAAATAATGACTCTGGTGTGATTGGGGTAACGGAGTGAGGCTTTATTACATGCGCAGACCCAGAGGAGGCAGTCTCCAAATTCTGGGCCCCGAACCTTGGCTGGGCAGGGCTTTTATTGCTCTCTGGACGCCATATCCTACGTGGCAAAAGCAGGAGGTACAGAAGCTGATTCGAAAATAACTCTAGCCTTGAGGTGTCCTTATCAGAAGCTGGGTGTACAGAAGCCAAAGCAGAAATTATGACTACCTAACTGAAACCCAACAGTTTTGCGGTTTCTAAGTAACCTAAACAAAACTCTTTCCCAGTTCCCGGTCCCTCTTCTGGGTCACTTTGTCCTAGTTGACTTTTCTTCTACAAGGGTACAGGGTGAAGAAAGCAAGGAAAAAGGACTCATGGACATGGACAACAGTGTAGTGATTGCAGGGGAGAAAGGGGTTCAAGGGGGATAAATGGTAATGGGCAAAAATAAAAAATACAATAAAAAAATTAAAATTCTTTATTCGGTGCCTTTTACTCATCTACTGGTATCTTCTTTCTCCCCTCATATCTATCTATCATCTACCTAGCTAGCTAGCCACACATCTTTATATTATGCCCTATGTTCTACTCTGCCAAAGACCTTATCCTTAGCTATCTATTAAATAAGCCCATATTTTAATGTATGAGTATCTGCAGGCTTTATTATTACATGGTTAAAATTTTAAATTATTATGTTTATGCAATACTTTATATGAAATATATAACTATATATTTATACATTCTACATATAGAACACATGTAAGTTATGAAGCACAATAAAATAAAACCCCATGTACTCTTGGAGAATTAGAGTATTATCAACAATTCACATTTTCTTGAGACTTTCCTTATCTTTATCCTCTGCTTCTTCCATAAGATGTAAATTTTTATATAATATTCTTTTGCTCTTTCATTTTGTTCCCCAAATATTTAGTTTTGCATATTTTAAGCTTCACAAAGTTATATGCTATGCATTGCTTTCTTCATTATCATATTTCCAATATTCATTCTTATTTTTGTATATAGTAGTTCCTTATTCAATTTTTTCCTGCTGTAAAGCATTCAATTATTAATATTCTATAATTTATTTGTCTGATCTATTGTCAACAGACATCTAGGTTAGTTCAGCATTTTTTTCACTTTTACAAATAAGAGTTATGGAAGCATTATTGTACATATCTCCAGGTACACATGTGCAAGAGTGTCTCCAAAGTATATACATGCAAGTAGATAGCCAGGCTTTAAACTATACATATGTTCAGCTTTAAAAAATAGTACCAAAATATTTAAAATACCACCTATAGTTTTTACCAGTCTAGTAGGCATAAAATAACATCTCATTATGGTTATAACTTGTATTTCATTGTTTACTAACAAGTTTGAGCATATTTTACATGTTTATCTATCATTCTGTTTATCCATAAAAATGCATGCTAAAAACTTTTCCCATTTTCCATTATGCTTTTTCCTTTTTCATGTTCATTTCATATTCATTTCTACATACCTTAAATATGTTCAGTACAGTACTAATTTTCAATTATGTATGTGGCGTATGTCTTCTCTCAGGTAGTGGTTTGTCTCTTAATTCTTTTTATGATGTCATTTAGTAAATAAAATGATTTTTTGATATAAAATATACCAAGTTTTCAGTTTTTAATAGATTTCATTTATTTTTGGAGAGAGGAAAAGGGAGGGAGAAAGAGAGAGAGTATCAATGTGTGGTTGCCTTTCACGTGCCCCTAACTGGGGAACTGGCCCACAAACCAGGCATGTGCCCTGACTAGGAATAGAACCAGCAACCCTTTGGTTCACAAGACAGCACTCAGTTCACTAAGCCACACCCACCAGGGCCCATGTGTTCATTTTTAATGTAATAAAATTTATCAATGTTTTTGATAATCAGCAGGTTACATCTTGTTTAAAACTTTTAATTATATTTATTTGAGAAAGGTATTCCCTATATTTTCTTCTGAATGTTTTAAATGTTAGGATTCACATTTGAGTCATTAGTCACTCTGGAACTGATTTTTGTGACTGTTGTAAGTAACAATCCAATTTCATGTTTCTATATAGAAGACCAATTATTATATCATCATTTATTAGTTTTTCCTTTACACAATGACCTGCAATGGCAATATCTCTGCCATATAGCAAAGATACATACGTTTTTGGGGTCCCTCAGCTATCTAATCTGTTCCAGTGTTTTATTTCTTTGCACTGTATGACTTCACCTATTTTTAATAAGTACTGGCATGTGACAGGGCATTCTTTGTCATAGTCCACTTTTCAAATATGTCTTAGCTATTCTTAGCCTTTTGTTCATGCACTTACACATGCACCAAGGCACATGCTAGAATCATTTCAAGTGTCAAAAAAAGGACTTTCGAATAGAATTGGCCTAAATCTAGAGATAAAATCCAGAGGAGCTGAAATGTTTATGATACTCAATATACCCATCAGCATTTTAAAAGTCTTCTTCAAGGAGGGTCTATGATGGGAGGGCTGCAACCTGGTTGAGTGCCAAATGAGGGAGGGGAGAACCCTGGCAGAAAGGGTGGGGGAGGTTGGTCTCTCACAGCTGAGCTGTGTTGTGTGTGGTGTGATGCTCCAGCATATACTCCTAAGCAGAGGAATAAAGTCTGTTGAATTGGTGTGTAGACTGGATGCCTGGGTTCCAGGACATGCTCTTGTGGTGCTCAACACATCATCCAGCTGAAGGAGACTCACTGGACTGGCAATTCTCAGGGAGGATCCAAGATGGCAGAGGAGTAAATGGAAGCCACACTAACCTCCCAGGACCGATCTGGAATTACAACTAAATTATAGAGAAATCATCCAGAATAGACAACTGAATACTAGTGGAAGTCTTATAACCATGGAGAGACAGAAGAAACCACAACAGCAAGAATTGTAGGGAGTGTGGAGGAGGCATGATAGAGCTGGCTGGGCTTCCACAGGTGGCAGCTGAAGATCTAGATGGATATTTAAGTATCCAGGGGGTTTCCCCTGAGAAGTATGGGGTCCAAACCCCAAGCTGGGCTCCCCAGCCTATAGCACCAGAGCCAGAAAAGAACCCAGATAACAACCAGCTGTGAAAAGCAGCAGGGTTTCTGTCTGCCATGGAGACACAGATGAAGACACAGAGAGCCTCTTAAAGGGCCAAAACACCAAATTTTGTTTGCAGCCACTTGCCCTGGGCTCCAGCAAAGGGGGAGCAGAGTGGACTAGAGATGCTTGAGGAGAGTCTGGGGCTGGTGGCTCTGGGAAGGGAAATGAAGGAACAGCCACCATGATCCCTGTGCTGAGTCATCCCCATACTGCAGAGGCCATCTTTCTCAGGCAGAGTACTCCTCTCTGAATGTCATCAGCCTGAGGGAAACAATAGCCTCGTCTGCAGGAATTATCTGACCCACACTGTGCTGTTGAAGCCCGGCTACTGATTACAGTTTGATGAGTTTAACAGATGATAAGCTTAACAAGTGATTAGTTTAACAACTAAGGCAGAAAATAAAAAGCAGCAGCCAAAATGTGAAGACAAAGAAACAGACTCCAAGTGAAAGAACAGGAGAATTCTCCAGAAGAACTAGATAAAATGGAGGTAAGCAATTTATCAGATAGAGAGGAGTTTAGAGTAATGATTACAAGGATATTCAACATCATGTAAAAAGATATAAAGTAAGACCAGCCAGAAATAATGCAATATCTGAAATAAATAATACCTGGAAAGAATAAACAGTACACGAGGCTGATGATCAAATCAGTGTCTTGGAGGACAAGGTAGAAAAAACACCCAGGCAGAGTAGAAAAAGAAAAAAGAATATTAAATAAAGAGGAAAGCTTAAGAAACATTTTGGACAACATGAAGCATAACAACATCTGCATCATGGGAATACCAGAAGGAGAAGAGAGTAAGCAAGGGATTGAGAACCTATTTGAAGAAATAATGACTGAAAACTTCCCTAATCTGGTGATGGAAAAAGTTGCACAAGTCCAGGAAAGTCAGAGATTCCCAAACAAGTAGGACCAAACAGACCTACACCAAGTCACATCACACTTAAAATAACAATACTTAAGGACAAGGAGAGAATCCTAAAAGCCACAAGAGAAAATCAAGGAGTTACCTACAAGGGAGCACCAATTACTGGCATCTGATTACTCAACAGAAACATTTCAAGCCAGAAGGAGAGGAGTGAAATAAATATGTGATGAAAAGCAAGGCCCTACAACCAAGGCTACCTTACCCAAAAAGGCTATCATTTAAAATTGAAGGAGAAATAAGGAGCTTCCCAGACCAGAAAAAGCTTAAGGAGTTTGTGAACACCAAACCAGTCCTGCAACAAATGCTACAGGGCTTGGAAGAAGAAGAAAAGAAGAAAGAAGGAAGAAGGAAGAAAGAAGGAAGAGAAGGAGAAGTAGAGGAAGAGGAAAAGGAAGAAGAGGAGGAAGAAAAAAAAAGAAGTAGAAGGGGAAGGGAAAGGAAAAGAAGAAAAAGAGAGGGGGAAAAAGGGGTAAACAGCCTAACAATAAAATGGCACTACTTACATATCTATCAATAATCACCTTAAATGTAAATGGCTTAAATGCTCCAACCAAAAGCAATAAGGTGCCTGAATGGGTAAGAAAACAAGACTCATATACATGCTGCCTCTAAGAGATCCATCTCAGATCAAAAGCTACACGTAGACTAAAAGGGATAGAAGAAATTATTTCATGCATCTGGAAAAGAAAAAAAGCTGGGGTAGCAGTACTTATACCCAACGAAATAGACTTTAAAACCAAGGCTATAGTAAGAGACAAAGAAGTATGCTACATAATGATAAAGGGAACGATCCAACAAGAAGATATAAACCTAGTAAACATATGCACACCCAACATAGGAGCACCTAAATATGTGAAGCAAATCTTGATGGACATAAATGGAGAGATCAACAGAAATACATTCACAGTTTGGGATTTTTGCACCCCATTAAGTCTAATGGATAAATCTTCCAGGCAGAAAATCAAGGACACAGCGGCCTAAAATGACACACTACATCAAATGGATTTAATTTATATTTTCAGAGCATTTCACTACAAAACATCAGAATATACATATTTTTCAAGTACACATGGAACATTTTCTAGGATAGACCACATGTTAGGGTACAAAACAAGTCTCAGTAAATTTTAAAAGATTGAAATCATATCAAGCATTTTCTCTGACCACAATGCTATGAAACTAGAAACCAATCCCAAGATGAACACTGAAAAACATGCAAAGACATGGACACTAAATAACATGTTATTAAACAGTGAATAGGTCAACAATGAGATCAAGGAAGAAATCAAAAGATACCTTGAAACAAATAAAAATGAGGACACAACAATCCAAAATTTGTTGAACACTGAGAAAGCAATCCTAGGAGCAAAATTTATAGCACTATGAGTCTATCTCAAGAAACAAAAAAAGCTCAAATACACAATCTAACTTCACACTTAAAGGAAAACTTGAAAAACAACAACAAACAAAGCTCAAAGTGAGTATAAGGAAGGAAATGATAAAGATCAGATCAAGATTGAATGAAATAGAGTCTAAAAAAATTATACAAAAGATCAGTGTATCCAAGAGTTGGTTCTTTGAAAACATAAAGAGATTGACAAACCTTTAACCAGAGTCATCAAGAAAAAGAGAGAGGACCCAAATAAATAAAATCAGAAATGAAAGAGGAGAAATGACAACTGACACCAAAGAAACACAAAGGATTCTAAAAAAATATTATGAACAACTATATGCCAACAAACTGGACAAAATGGATAAATTCCTAGAAGCATACAATCTTCCAAAAATAAATCAGGAAGAATCAGAGAATCCAAGTAGACAGATTACACCTAGTGAAATTGAGGCAGTAATCAAAAAGCTCCCAAGAAACAAAAGCCCTGGACCAGATGGCTTCCAGGTGAATTGTACCATACATTCTCAGAAGGACTAACACCACTCCTTCTCAAACTATTTCATAAAATTCAAGAGTAGGGAAGACTCCCAAACTCACTTAACAAGACCACCATTATCCTAATTCCAAAACTAGATAAAGTCATTACAAAGAAAGAAAGTCATACACCAATATCCCTGATGAACATAGATGCTAAAATCCTCAACAAAATATTAGCAAACCAAATACAGCAACGCATCAAAAAGATCATACACCATGATCAAGTCAGATTTATTCCTCAAACGCAAGGTTGGTACAACATTTACAAATCAATGATACTACCCAAATTAATGAATGTAATTCACCACATAAAGAAAATGAAGGATAAAAACCACATAATCATATCAATAAATGCAGAAAAAAACTTTTGAGAAAATTCAACATCTATTTATGATCAAAACTCTCAGCAAAGTAGGAATGGAGGGAACATAACTAGACATAATAAAAGTCATATATGACAAACCCACTGAAAGCATCATACTCAAAGGGAAAAAACTACAGGCATTCCCCTTAAAGTCAGGAACAAGACAGGGGTGTTCACTTTCACCTCTCTTACTCAACACAGTACTGGAAATCCTAGCCATGGCAATCAGACAAGAAGAATTAAAAGTAATCCAAATTGGAAAAGAAGAAGTAAAACTATCTTTATTGTACATGACATGATACTGTACATAGAGAACCCTAAATATTCCACCAAGAAACTACTAGAATTGATAGATGAATTCAGCAAAGTAGCAGGATACAAAATCAATATCCAGAAGTCAGTTGTATTTTTTAAGATTTTTTTATTTTAATTTTTTAATTTTAATTGTTGTTCTTGTACAGTTTTCTGTCTTTTACTCCCATTCCAGCCCACTGCCCCAACCCTCCCCACCTCCCTCTCATTTCCACCCCCACTAGATTTTGTCCATGTGTCCTTTATGCTTGTTGCTCCAAACCCTTCCCCTTTCCCCCTGAAATTCCCTCCCCCCTCCCCTCTGGTGACTATCAGCCTCTTCTCAATTTCAGGGTCTTTGGTTATATTATGCTTGTTTGTTTGTTTTGTTGATTAAGTTCCTGTTAAAGGTGAGATCATATGGTATTTGTCTTTCACTGCCTGGCTTATTTCGCTTAGCATGATGCTCTCCAGTTCCATCCATGCTGTTGCTAAGGGCAGGAGCTCCTTCTTTCTTTCTGCTGCATAGAATTCCATTGTGTAAATGTACCATAATTTCTTGATCCATTCATTTACTGATGGGCACCTAGGCTGATTCTGACACTTGGCTATTGTAAATTGTGCTGCTATGAACATTGGGGTTGTATTTTTATATGACAATAATGAACTAACAGAAAGGGAAATTAAGAAAACAATCCCATTCACAATTGCTTCAAACAGAATAGCCTTGGCTGGTATAGCTCAGTGGATTGAATGTTGTCCTGCAAACCAAAGCATTACCAGGTCGATTCCCAGTCAGGGCAGATGCCTGGGGTGAAGGCCATGTCCCCAGCAAGGGTACACAAAAGACAACCACACACTGGTGTACCTCTCCTCTTTTTTCCCTCCCTTCCCCTCTCTCTAAAAATAAAGTTTAAAAAAAGAATTAAATACCTAGTAATAAACTTAACCAAGGATGTAAAAGACCTTTACATGGAAAATTATAAGACACTGAAGAAAGAAATTGAAGAAGATACAAATAAATGGAAGCACATGCTGTATCCGTGAATAGGAAGAATTAATATCATAATAATGTCCATACTATCCAAAGCAATCTATAGATTCAACACAATTCCCATAAGGTTCCAATGATGTATTTCACAGATCTCGGACAAATATTTCAAAAATATATAAGGAACCACAAAAGACCCTGTATAGCAACAGTAATCCTCAGAAAGAAGAATAAAGTTGGAGGAATCATGCTACCTAACATCAAACTACACTACAAGACCATAGTAATCAAAACAGTCTGGTACTGGCATAAAAAAAACCAAAACCAGACACATAGATCTATGGAATAGAATAAATAGTCCAAAAATGAACACACAACTTTATATTGAATTAATATTTGACAGAGGAAGCAAGCACATACAATGAGCTAAAAATAATTTATTAAATAAATGGTGTTGGGAAAACTGGACAGATACATGCAGAAAAATGAAAGTAGACCACCTTCTTATACCACACACAAGAATAAATTCAAAATGGATCAATGACTTAAATGTTAGAGCTGAACCATAAAAATCTTAGAAGAAAACATAGGCAGCAAAATCTTGTACATTGCTCATAGCAATTTTTTTATCACATCTATCTCCTCAGACAAGGGCAAGAAAAGAAAACATAAACAAATGGGACTACATCAAACTAAAAAGTTTTTTGCACAGCAAAAGTAATCATCAACAAAATAAAACACAACCCACAGAATGGGAGAACATATTTACCAATACATCTGATAAGGGCTTAATATCCAACACTTATAAAGTAATTACAAAACTCAACACCAAAAAATCAAACAACCTAATTAAAAAATGGGCAAAGGACCTGAATAGACACTTCTCCAAAGAGGATATATCGATGGTCAATAGACATATGAAAGATGTTCGTCACTAATCATCAGGAAAATGCAAATTAAAACCACAATGAGATACCATCTCACACCTGTCAGAATGGATATAATCAGTAAATCAACAAACAACAAGTGCTGGTTAGGATGTGAAGAAAGGTTAACCCTTTTGCACAGTTGATGGGAATGCAGATTGGTGCAGCCACTGTGGAAAGCAGTATGGAGTTACCTCAAAAAGTTAAAAATGGATCTGCCTTTTGACCCAGTGATCCCACTTCTAAGAATATATCCGAAGGAAACCAAGACACTAATTAGAAAGAACATAAGCACCACTATGTTCATTGCAGTATTATTTACAATCACCACGATATGGAAGCAGCCCAAGTATCCATCAATAGATGGGTGAATAATACAAATATGGGACATTTACACAATGGAATATACTTGACTGAAGAAGAAGAAAATTTTAACCTTTGCAACATTATGAATGGACCTGTTGAACATTATGCTAAGTGAAATCAGCCAGTAAGAGAAAGACAAAGACTGTATGATTTCACTCATATGTGGAATCTAATAAACAAAATGAACTAACAAGGAAAACAGAGACAGACACATAGATGGAGAGCAGATGACAGTTAGTGGTGGGGAGGTTAGGGGATGGAGGGATTGAGCTAAAAGGAAAAAGGACTCATGGACATGGACAACAGTGTAGTGAGTGATTGCTGAGGAAAGGAGAGGAATATGAGGAGACTAAATGGTAATGCTAAAAAATACAATAAAGATTAAATTAAAAAGCATGCAAAAAGTTTTCTTTAATAACCTTTAGAATGTGTTGTTATTTCTATAAATAGAGAAAATAAGACAATTACAGGAGACATAAGGATGATCCATACATTGGTTTTAGTGTACAGGTACTTTAAAATAACTATTACTGAATTACTAAAGCACACAGAGAAAAAGTTGGGGAAAGGGAAGAAAAAATGGATAATTACACATAGAGTTGGAATCTGCAAAAAAATCTAATGGACACCTAGAATTAAAAATATTTACAATCAAGAATTTATTAGATAGCTTAACAACATACTACGTAGAGTAGTAAACTTGAAGATACGCCAATACAAAATTCCTGAAAAGAATCATGTAAAAAAAAAATGGGGGAAAAATCATAGGACAAGTAGGACATGATCATATTTGAAAATATTAGTAACTGTCTTATAAATAGAAGACAGAAGGAATCAGAAAGAAACAATATTTGTAAAGAGAGAGGCCACAAATTTTCCAAATATGATGAAAGGCCTCATCTCACAGATTTATAACAACCAGTAAACTTCAAACTAGATAAATGCAAATAAAAAGCTTAGGTTTACCATAGTCAAACTGCTAAAAAACAGTGATGAATGTGAAATCTTCAAAGCATGACAAAAAAAGTTATGTCACCCTCAAAAGAAGAACAAAAAGATAGAGAGCAAACATTTCAACAAAAAGTATGACATCTTTAAAAATGCAGAGAGAAACACTTCTGACATAGAATATTAAAGGTAGAAAAAGTATCCTTCAAAAGTAAAGGAAAACAAGGGCATTCTCAAACAAGCAAAAGATGAAAGAATTCACTGACAACACACCTATATGTGAATAAAAACTAAATGAAGTTCTTCAGCCTAGGAAATGATCCCAGATAAATGGAAAGAACTGCAGGAAGTAATGAAGAGCACCTAAAAGGGTAAATGTGTTAGATAAATTATTTTGACCCACTTTGGTGATATCAAGCCCAACTTAAACTTTAAGGGAATCCTTAAGTGTGATCATCCAGAGTTACAATAATATTAGGCTAGAAGCAACCTTTTTAAAAGATTTTAAAAAAGATTTTATTTTGTTTTAGAGAGAGAGAATCGAACTGGTTACATTTTGCTTTGCAGGATGATGGTCAACCAAGGGAGCCACACTGGTTAATGCTAGAAGTGACCTTTTAATTCATTTAGCCCAACTCATTTTATTGGACAAATGTGAGTAAATAATTTCATAGATTCATTAGTGACCTAATTTAATGATTCTAAGCTTTCAGTTCCCAAATTTGTTGAGCTCCAGGATATTCACTATTCTTTAGGTCATTGAAGTCTTTTGGGAAAATCCATTGTCATTATATACAGCCTCTAGGTACCTAACAGTTCTACTGTTGCCCATGCCTGCTTAACTATACCAGGATTTTCTACACCAAGAAGCTTCAAGACAAGATTTTTAATCCTCTTGAACTTTCTGGAATGTCAATCTGTTGTAATCTTAGTATCTTACATGATAGATCTTGCCTAAAGTACTCTATTTTTAGGACCATAAGACACACCGGACCATAAGATGCACCTAGGTTTTAGAAGAGGAAAACAGAAAAAAAAACTGAAGCAAAAAAATGCGGCAAAATATTTAATAACATAAATAACATAGGCTGCTGCTCCCCCTCCCCACCCAGTGAGCCAGGTAAGCTACATTCAGACTACAAGATACACCCTTTTCCTCCCAATTAGGGGATGTGTCTTATAGTCCAAAAATATGGTAGATTCCACATGTGTAGATGAATAGTTACTACTCTTAAAGTTGCTTTCTCAGACAAGTTAATGGTACATATATATTTTTCTTTAAGAGTTTCCACTAGAAGATTAAAGTGACTTTCTTATGTACTCATTATAGTGGTTAAGAGGGTATTGAACCATCAAAAGCAGAGCCCTGGCAATCTGTCCTAACCAGTCCCTCAGACTAGTAGGTGGTACAATTGTGTCAATTAGTACTGACTTTTAGAATGTTTGCTGCCATACAACACAGAACATAAATTTTTTTGATGTATTGGTTTGAATAAATTGACATTTTGTAAAACAAATGTTTCATATTTATTCTTATTTTAGAAGTGGTAAGTTTCTACAAAGTTGACTGATTTTGACCTAATTTCACTCATTAATAAAAACTATAATTTGTAATTTAATATATGAATCATTCTACTATTGTAAAACTAACTGGTAGGCAATTCACTTTTCATATGGTCATATCTTCTGTAATATTGCTATTTTCAATGCATGGTAACTCTGTTCATTGATAGGGCTGATTACCATCTTGGAGATGACATGTGGCCTGAATACATTCCTTGCTAATATAGGTGCCTGCACTGCCTTGTTATGTGAAGTGGTATCTAGCAGCCAAGGATCCTCTAATTCTGGGGAAGGCCTTTCTAATTTTGTTTCTTTTTGTGATCCAGACCATCAGCATGGTGGAACCAATTGTTCCCTTGTTTCATTATTTAATCACATACCATTTACCGAGAAAATGCTAACATAGTATTAGACAAAGAGAGTTTATTTTCATATAGGGAAGGATCTGGATTCAAATACTGGTTCTACTACTTATTAGGTATTAAGTGAGATTTTGGGTAAACAACTTAAACAGTGTGAGGCTCAATTTCCTCTTCCTGAAAACAGGAATAGCTAGTATAATAGCAAATAAAGTATTGCATTGTTTTTACATTCCTGGGCAAGGTAGAGCCTAACAGAATATTATATACAAACTTTCAGTCTATGACTCTATGTATGAGTATATCATAGCAGGACTATGTTCTTATCCTATCATTTGAGTGAAATAAGAAAAAGGCATAGGACTGACAGAAAATGAACATCAATATTCATGGTGCTATTGCATAGAGACAGAGCATTTATGATATTTTGTTAAGCTGCTATGTCTGCTTCATAATGAGTATCCCAGAATAAGCAAAAGGCTAGACTTTTAAGTCTCCAAAGAATCATTCAGCTCTATGCATCTGTCTGAATTTAAACAATGAGCTTTGCATGCACAAAAAATAAACTCAAGGAAAAGTGAGCTAAGAAAATAGTATGCTTACATGGAAAGATTTCAAGAGCAATTCTCCTGAACGTTAAAATCCAGTTTCCACCTGGCTGGTGTAGCTCAGTGGATTGAGTGCCAGCTCACGAACCAAATGGTCACTGGTTCAATTCCCAGTCAGGGCACATGCCTGGGCTGTGGGGTGGGTCCCCAGTTTGGGGCATGCTAGAGGCAACCAGACATTGATGTTTCTCTCCCTCTCTTTCTCCCTCCCTTCCCTTCTTTCTAAAAATAAATAAATAAAATCTTTTAAAAAAATCTAGTTCCCATAAGGTCACACAGACACATCTCTGCCATATATGACCAATAGCAGAATGAAACCCCCTTTGCACTTTTGGTCCTGAAAGGGGGCAGGTGTAAAGGTAAGATGGTGTTTGGAGTTCTAATCACAAACACAGAATTAACTCATAATCAGGATCCTCTCTATATGAGACTTTAAAAATAGCTTTAGGAAATTAATAGCATTGTCTTAAGAATATTGAATAGCCCTGACAGATGTGGCTCAGTTGGTTGGGCATCATCCCACAAAGCAAAAGGTCACTGGTTCAATTCCTGGTCAGTGCACATGCCCGGGTTGTAGGTTTGGTCCCACAACAGGGCGTGTATGACAGGTAACTGATTGATGTTTTTCATATCAATGTTTGTCTCCTTCTCTCTCTTCCTTCATTTCCCTCTCTCTAAAAGTAAATAAAATCTTAGAACAAGAATACAAAATGTGTATTGCATTTTTCAACACTTGGAGCTGTTGGATTCAAGGACACAGCCTGTGGCAAATTATAGTTATCCATAAGTACTTGGGTAAAGGTTTATCTGTTGCTAGAGCCAGAGAGCACATTCTGATGTATAAGATCAGTCCAGAGAAACCAAATTCTGTGGGTCAAGGATCTTGGTTAGGTTCAAATAAGAAGTCATGGGGTAGACATTCCCTAGAGCTTTTTTTCACCTTGGATAAATACTACCTAAAGGGAATCTTGATATCTGGCACTCAGAGCAATTTATTTATTCAAAGGATGTTAGCACACACAAAATCTCATGCTCAAACCCAAGTCTTTATTGCATAATTACACTTTGAATATAATAAAAATCCAGAATAGTAAACTAACATAGAGCTTTTCTACCTGTAGAAGAAATCATTTATAGTATTAATAGATGAAGACTGTTAGGTATATATAACTATTCTTTTAGGCTCATCACTTAGCTAACCTAAGTAAAATGGTCTAATTTTTACTAATGGTTATGTGTGTGTGTATATATGTTTATCAAATGTTCATAGATTCATATCATTTCACTATCCTCATCATTGCTTCTTTTACTAGATTATTGAAAGCCTTAACACCTATTAGTGGCCTTTTTGGGAAATGGCCTAGGGTACATACCACTCCCAATCACTTTATTGTTTTCATATACATGTTCAGGACTCAGACTCATGTTTCCTACTTACACACACATTGCTTACTATAAAAATTGCCCCTCTTCATCTCAACTGAATTCTTGGTCTCTCAGTTCAATTACTTAATATAATAAACATCATTGAGGTTTACAATTTTCTAGGCACTTAAACTCCAATGGTTAATGAGACATGCTTCCTATCCTCAAATGGCTCAAAATTTAACTGGAGAAACAAGCACATAGATATCTAAGTAGAACACCAACACATAAGGGCACCATAACTGTCCCAGCACATTGATTAAATAAGAAAGTAGATTATCATATAGAGTAAATTTTAAGAAATATAAAAATGGCTCTAAACACTTACTTGTTATCAATTATAGCTTAGTAAAACTCTGGTGCTGTGAACATTTTTTTCCTAGTATGTTACTTTATATTTTATTGTTATGCATGTTTTCAAATTAGATTCTTTTGGTATTTGTATAAGGCTTAGGACTTCAGGCTTGTTATCTAACAACATTAGAGGGAGACTTTTGTCAGGTTCTCTTCAATACATTCTATTAGAGAGATGTTAGAGGTCAGTTAACCTGGGCTTTTAGTCAATTAAAATATGTAGGACATCAATTTTCTTGCTAACTTCTGGATCAGCTCAGTCAGAAGTCTTCAATATTAACTATTCAATGAAATCACCCAAGGAACTTTAAGAATATTGATGCCTGCATGTCTCAATTGCTCCCTACTTCTCTATTGAGATTTTAATTTAAATGGTCTGAGGTGCTACCTGGGCCTCAGAATTCTTAAAAACTCCATGGGCATTTCTAATGTGTAGCTATGTTTCAAAAACATTGTGCTAATTCTATAGTATTTCCACTGATTTATATATATTTTCTTTATACATCACTGAAAGATTATAAATATTGAAGGCTCGATGGCCTTCATCCCTATGTTCAGAACACAAACATCCTTCATTATAAATTGCTCACAAATTATAGGTTTCCTTGCCTTCTAATTTTGTGCAGCTATGTAAAAATGAGTCGGCAAATTTTGACACTCCTTCCACAGAGAGTGGAAGCCTATGTCCCTTTCCCTTGAATCTGGAATGAACTTAATGATATACCTATCACAAATAGAATTAGTGGAAATGCACTGTGTGATTTCTCAGGCCATGTCAGACACAGCAATGAAGCTTCCCCAAGGTTTTCTTTGGGCAACCACCCTAGAAACTCTGAGCTACTACATGAGAAGTCTTCCTGCAGATGCCATTCTTTGGAACAACTAGGCCATGTGAAGAGATCACCTATAAGAGTTTAGTAAATAGTTTTAGTCTTCAAATCATCCCAGTTTAGGTGCGAGACATGTAAATAAAAAAGTGTCTACATGATTGTTCTCCCCTCTACTATTGATACACCTAAGCCTTTGAGTCTTTCCCCATGAAATCCCTGACATTGTGAAACAGAGACAAGCCATTTTTGCCATTCTCTGTCAAATTTTTGACCCACAAAATCATGAACATCAACAGAATTTCGTACCTGGAAAGAGGATATTGTCAATCAAAAGCATGTGGCACTGGTTGTGGGATGATATGGATGATAGAAACTGGAACAGTCCTGAGACCATTGGGAGAAGTGTGATGGCCTAAAGGAGGCTGTCAGTGTGTGATTAAAGAACACAGTTGAGGTATCATGCTGCCTGGTATCAAACTATACTACAAGCCATGGTAATCAAAACAGCATGGTACTAGCATAGAAACAGACACATAGACTAATGGAACAGATAGAGAACCCAAAAATAAACCCATGACTCTGTGGTTAATTAATATTTGACAAAGGAGGCAAAAACATAAAATGGGGTAAAGATAGTTTATTCAATAAATGGTTTTCAGAAAATTGAACAGATACATGTAAAAAATTGAAAGTATACCACCTTCTTACACCACACAAAAATAAACTCAAAATGGATTACAGAATTAAATTTTAGGTTCCAGCTAAAATAGAGGCAGCAGAAATGTTTCATTTCCCCACAGAATCAAAAGAAGGATAACAACCAATTTAAAAACAAAGAACAACCAGAACTGCCAGAAAATCATTTGCATGGAAGTCCAACAATGAAGGAGTTAAAGAAACATTCATCTAGGTTGGTAGAAGGGGCAGAGATGTGGAGATGGGAAGCCAGGGCACAGAGGATGCCTGGTGAAGCAAGGTGGTGGAAGGTGTGGGCAATCCCACATTTGCGCTCAGATAAGCCAAGAGAAACAATGGCGGGGTGAGACAGACCTCAAAACCCAGGGCTTAAGCATGGGAAACTAAAGACCCCAAACCCCTAACTATAAAAATCTGTGGGGGTTGCAGTGGCAGGATTAACTCTCAGCCTCATAGAAAAGTTCCATGGAGAGGCCCACAGGGTCCTAGAACATACAAAAACCCACCCACCTGCAAATCAGCATGTGAAAGGGCACAAATTACTTGTGAGAAGTGAGGGAGGTGATGGAAAGTGGGATGAGAGCTGAGCAAGTGGCATTGTTCCCTCTCTGACCCCTCCCCCACAGGCAGTGCCACAATACAGCAAAGAGGGTTGCCCCACCCTGGCAAACACCTAAGGCTCCAACTCTTACCATGAAACAGGTGCGGCCAAAGAAATATGGCCCAAATGAAAGAACAGATCAAAGCTCCAGAAAAAGAGCTAAGTGACAAGGAGATAGACAATTTATCCCATGCAGAGTTCAAAACACTGGTAATCAGGATGCTCACAGAACTGGTTGAGTTCAGTCGCAAAATAAAGAAACAAATAAAGGCTACACAAAGTGAGATAAAGGAAAACACACAGGGAACCAACAGTGATGGGAAGGAAACTGGGACTCAAAGCAATAGTTTGGAGCAGAAGGAAGAAAGAAACATTCAAACAGAAAAGAATGAAGAAATAAACAAGAATTCAAAAAAAAAAAAAAAAAAAAAAAAAAAAAAAAAAAAAAAAAAAAAAAAAAAAAAAAAAAAAAAAAAAAAAAGAGGAGAGGCTTATGAACCTCCAGGACAAGTTTAAACGTTCCAACATCCGAATCATAGGGCTGCCAGAAGGAGAAGAGGAAGAACAAGAAATTGAAAACTTATTTGAAAATATAATGAAGGAGAACTTCCCCAATCTGGCAAAGGAAATAGACTTCCAGGAAGTCCAGGAAGCTCGGAGAACCCCAAAGAAGGTGGACCCAAGGAAGAACACACCAAGGCACATCATAATTACATTAGCTAAGATTAAAATGGAGAGAATTCTAGAAGCAGCAAGGGATAAGGGCACAGTCACCTACAAAGGAGTTCCCATCAGACTGTCAGCTGATTTCTCAAAAGAGACCTTCCAGGCCAGAAGGGGCTGGAAAGAAGTATTCCAAGTGATGAAAGTCAAGGACCTACATCCAAGATTGCTTTGTCCAGCAAAGCTTTCATTTGGAATGGAAGGGCAGGTAAAGTGCTTCCCAGATAAGGTCAAGGTAAAGGAATTCATCCTCACCAAGTCCTTATTATATGAAATGTTAACAGGACTTATCTAAGAAAATGATCAAAAATATCAACACTAAAATGACAACAAACTCACAGCTATTACAAACTGAACCTAAAAATAACAAAAACAAAAACAAACTAAGCAAACACCTAGAACAGGAACAGAATCACATAAATAGAGATTATATGGAGGGTTATCAGCAGGGAGGGGGAAGAATGGGGGGAAGGTACAGTTAATAATAAGCATTTATGCTACATACAAAACAGAGGGGGGGAGGTTAAGAATAGTATAGGATATGGAGAAGCCAAAGAACTTATATGTATGACTCATGGACATGAAATAAGAGGGGTGGGGAATGCGGGTGGGAGGGGGTATGCAGGGCAGAGGGGGAATAAAGGGGAGGAAATGAGACAACTGTAATAACATAATCAGTAAAATATATATATATTTAAAAATAAATAAAACTAGATAGAAAAAGGAAGAAAGAAAGAAAATGAAACCAAGGAAGAAAAGAATTTCAGCAGAGTCAACAGTGTTTTACTGCAGGAACAAGAATTAGGAAGAACTGACAAGAGGCTATTTTCTTGGGTAATCTATAAAGTAATGGGGAAGGAAGCCTGGGTATAGAGGCTATGGGAGTTGTTGTTTTAAACTTATATTTATGGTCTTTCCTATTTTTACATATTTGTGCTCATGCAGTTTGTTTTAAGGTATAATTATGAGGAAAATCCAATAAGTATTGGCATTTGAGCTTAGCAAAGAAAAGTGATGTATCAACACTTGTTTCTCATTTATGTAGATATTTATGTACATTCCCAGCCATATTATAAATGTGCCCAAAGCCACTAACTAGCTAAAGAAAATAAATATGCTCAAATGCATTGGGTTTTGCATTCAAATGAATATATGAACATTTTGTAACACTGGGTTGTATGTTGAAAATATTTATGATTTAAATACTCACTGAAAGTTATGCACCTAAAATTTTAATTATAGATTATTCATTTTTCAAATATCATAAGTTAAATTTTATAGTAAAAATATATTTTACAATACTTTGCTAGATGCATTCTTGGTATTTGTATGTCTAAAATACACTTTTAACTTTGGATCTCCTTATAGCAATATTTTCAAGAAAGATATTTCTTATTTATTTTTGGAGAGAGGAGAAGGGAGGGACAAAGAGAGGAAGAGAAATATAGATATGTGAGATAAATATTGATTGGCTGCCTTTTGTACCTGCCCCAATCGGGTGACTGAGCCCACAACCCAGGCACGTGCCCTGACCAGGATCGAACCTACAACCTTCTACTTTGCTGGAGGATTCCTAACCAACTGAGACACACTGGTCAGGGTTATCAATATTATTATTTTATCTTAGTCCATATTCTCTGAATTACACTGAGCTTCAAATAGTTTCATTAGGTACTACATTTTCCACACAAAATAAATCTTTACCCCCTCTCTGATACTAGCAATAATGGTATGAAAATTCTCCCTTGGTGAATACAGAGATCCATTCATCACAGGAAGTAAGAATGACATAATGAAAGGAATAAGACTTTTTTAGAGCATTTAAAAAAATCTTTGCCCAAGGACAATTTTCATTGATTTTAAAGAGAGGAATGGAGAGAGAGAAATATCAGTGTGAGAGAGGAGCACCAACTAGTTGCCTCCTGTATGTGTCCAGACCAGGAATCAAACCTGCAACCTTTTGGTTATGGGACAATGTTCCAACCAACTGAACCACACTGGTCAGAGCTTATCACGTCAATTTTAAAAATGTATCTTGTAGCCCTGGCTGGTGTAGCTCAGTGGATTGAGCACTGGCCTAAGAACCAAAGGGTAGCTGGTTAGATTCCCAGTCAGAGCACATGCCTGGGTAGTGGGCCAGGTCCCCAGTAGGGGGCATGTGAGAGGCAACCACACACATTGATGTTTCTCTCCATCTCTTTCTCCCTCTCTTCCCCCTCTATAAAAATAAATAAATAAATAAATGTTTTAAAAAGGCATCTTCTAAAAGCAATTTCAAATATCTAGAAAGAAGTTAGTAAGTTTTAAAAACATCTAATATTATTACCAGTTGACTGAGTTATTTTTGTCCTTGCCCACGTCCAGGTCCAATGTCATAAATACTACAAGAGAAAATGAGATGATGATCTTTTAGGTAGCAATGGCACTGACTATGGTAGGATGTTTTAGCAATAATCAATAGTGGAAATATCAAATTTTTAATATAATTTTTTATGAATTTGGGTTAATTAATATTTAAAGGCTACATGGAGTTTATACTCATCAACTTATTTAGAGCATAAAAAATTCTTAAGAGTTGTTCAATATTCACATCCTCAAAACACAAATTCATGTTTATTTGTTTACCCTTTGTTTCACCAGACATTATCAATATTTAATCCATAATAACATGATTCAGTGAATAGGCATTTATTTAACATTTGCCTTAAGATTTGCCCTATTAGCTGTCAGTGTGGTGTCTGTTTTATTATTTTTTTCTTTATTTTTCTATATATTCCTTTATGTTCTTTTAAAAAATCTTTTTTCACCTGTGTTTCACATTTAACGAAATACAGTCCATCATAGCCCAAGACAACCTGATCAATTTTGAAATTAGTTTTCCCTCTGCAAAACTCACAGAAATCCAAATGCTATGCCAATAAATAATTTCACTGATATAAAATTGCTCCTATTCATTAGAACTATAGCAAAAAAATTAACAAAACCCTAGTATTTGTGTAAAAACATCCTAAAAAGAGAGGAGAAAGAAGGCAAACTGAAAAATATCTGAAGAAATAAAGGTTAAAAATTTTCACTTTCAGCAAGCCTACAGTTTCAAGTAGCCAACTTAACCCCAAACAGGATAAACCCAAAGAAATTCATGCCAAGACACATCATAGTCAATTTTTGAAAAAACTGAAGACAAATACTATTGAAAAAATTGAGAGGGAAACATTTTCTTTATAGGGAAAAAAACAATTCAAATGACAGGCATTTTTTTTTATATTAACGTATCCATGGCAATAGAAGGTTGCACAACATTGTTCATATATTGAAAGGAAAGCATTGTTGATTTAGAATTTTGTTTTATTATTTTATATGTAGTGGAAAATATCCTTTGGGAATAAAGGAAAAAATCAACCTATTCTCAGATGATGAAAAATAAGAGAATTTCTCAGCAGTAGACTTTAAGAGAATGGCTAAAAGAAGCTCACTAAACAGAAAGGAAAGATTTAAATGAAAAATTTTGGAGCATCAGGAAGAATGAATATAGAAAGCAAAAAATTAATAAATATAGGGTTTCCTTCTGTTCTTCAGTTTCCCAAATTATGTTAGGTAGTTGATGTAAAAATTATAACACTGTCTAATGTAGTTCTAATGCATGTAGCAGGCGTATTTAACATAATTATAATGGAAAGTAAAGAGACAAAAAGGAAGATGATGTTTCTACACATCACTCAAACTGAAAAAATGATGGCACAAGTAGACTAATAAGGTATGTATATAACATGTAGTACTGACAGAAACTACTAAAAAGTTATAAAAGATAATGTAAACAATAGTTATGTCAAAGTGGAATTCTAAAAAATATTAATGCAAGCCCTGATTGTTGTGGCTCAGTGAGTTGGGCATCGTACTGAAAACTGAAAGGTTGCCAGTTTGATTCCCGGTAAGGGCACATGGCTGGGTTATGGGCCAGGTCCCTGTTTCAGGGTATGTGAGAGGCAACTGATCAATGTTTCTCTCTCACATCAATTTTTCTCTCTTTCTCTTTATCCTTCCATTCCCCTCTCTCTAAAAATAAATAAAAATTTTAAAATGTTGATGCAAGCCACAGGAAAACAGGGAAATGAAAACAAGGAATAAAACAGAAAACAAAAAAATGGCAGATTTAAATCCTATCATATCAATAATTATGTAATGGGAGGGAGCTGGGGAGGGCTGGGGCAGTGGGCTGGGATGGGAGTAGAAGACAGAAAACTGTACAAGAACAACAATTAAAATAAAAAATTAAAAATAATAATTATATAAAATGCAAACACTAAATACACCATATTCAAAGGCAGAGATTGATCAAATAATAACATAAAGCCACTGTAATCAAAACAGCCTGGTACTGGCAAAAAAACAGACATATAGATCAGTGGAACAGAATAGAGAGCCCAGAAATAAATCCATACCTTTAAGGTCAATTAATATTTGACAAAGGGGAAAAAGCACACAATAGGGTAAAGACAGTCTCTTCAATAAACGGTGTTGGGAGAACTGGACTGGTACATGAAAAGAAAAATGAAACTAGAACACCAACTTACATCATACACCAGAATAAACTAAAAAATGGATGAAAGACTTATAAATATAAGTCACAATACCATAAATACCCTAGAGAAAAAAACATAAGCAGTAAAATTTCAGATATCTCTCATAGCAACATTTTTCTCGATATCTCTAGGGCAAGGGAAACAAAGAAAAAAATTAAATGAGACTACATCAAACTAAAAAGCTTCTGAATAGCTAAAGAAACCAACATCAAAATGAAAAGGGAATGGACTGTATGGAAGAACATACTTGCCAATGATACATCAAATAAGGGTTTAATTTCCAAATTATATAAAGTACTTATATGACTCAACACCAGGAAAACAAATAAACCAACTAAATAATGAGCAAAGGACCAAAACAGACACTTCTCCAAGGAGAACATACAGAGGGCCCAGAGACATATGAAAAGATGCTCAGCATCACTAGCCATTGGAGAGATGCAAATCAAAACAATAATGAAATACCACCTCACACCAGTGAGAATGACCATCATAAGCAAAGCAACAAACAACAAGTGTTGGAGAGGTGGTGGAGAAAATGGAACCCTAGTGCACTGCTGGGAATGCAGACTGGTGCAGCCACTGTGGAAAACAGTATGAAATTTTCTCAGAAAACAAAAATGGAACTGCCTTTCGACCCAGTGATTCCACTTCTGGGAATGTATGTTATGAATCCAGAAACACCAATTCAAAAAAATATATGCACTCCCATGTTTATAGCAGCACAATTTACAATAGCCAAGACCTAGATACAGTCCAAATGTTCATCAGTAGATGAGTAGATAAAAAAGCTGTGGTACATTTACACAATGAAATACTATGTAGCAGTAAAAAAGAAGGAACTCTTACCTTTTATGAGAGCATGGATGGATCCAGAAACTATTATGTTAGGTGAAATAAGTCAATCAGTGAAATAAAAATACCATATGATTTCAATTATATGTGGAATCTAATGAACAAAATAAGCTGATGAGCAAAATAGAATCAGAGGCATAGAAACATGGAACAGATGGACAGCTTGAAGAGGGGAGGGGGAAGTGGGGACTGGTTGTAAGAAGATGAAGGGAGTAGCTGAAGAACACATATGCATGACCCATGGATATGAACAACAGTTTGAGGATAGCCTGAGAGTGGGGAGGTGGAGGTTGGGTAGAGGGGGGGCAAAAGTGAAAAAGTTGGGACAACTGTAATAGCCTGAGCAATAAAATAATTTTTAAAAACTATAGAGTATACTTAGAAAATACATTTTATAAATTCTCAAAAAAAAAAAAAAAGAGGCAGATATAGTTCCTGGCTGGTGTCATTCCATTGGTTGGAGCATAATTATGTGCATGAAACGGTTGCAGAGTTTTGATTCCCAATATGAGCACATACCTGGTTTGTTGGCTCAGTCCCTGGTCAGGGTGCATATGGGAGGCAACCATTTGATGTTTCTTACTCACATCAGTGTTTCTCTCTCTCCCTACCTGTCTCTCTAAAATCAATTTTAAAAATGCATCCTCAGGTGAGGACTAAAAAATAAAAATAAATTAAAATAAAAATAAAAGGCAGAGATTGCCAGAGTGGATTAAAAAGTAAGAACCAAATGTTACATAGCATATTCTTATAATGTAATGATATGTGTACATTGAAATTAAAAGGATAGAAAAAGATATACCTTACAAACATTAATCAAAGAAAGCAGATGGTTATAATAATATTAAGATAAAATGGACATAAGTGTAAATAAAATTATCAGGGATGGAGGTACATTATACAATGATAAAAGTGTCAATCCACTGAGAACACATAGAAAATCTATATATGTATGCACCAGGAAACAAAAACAGGGTGTAAAATACATGAAGCAAAAACTGATAGAATTTTAAGGATAGATAGACAAGTCCATACTTATGGTTTGAGATTTCAAAAATCCAATCTCAACAATTGATAGAATCTGCATCAATACAGAAAAACTCAAAAACACCGTAAATTAGTGGTATTTAATAGAACATCATAGAACAGCACATAGATCTGAGAATACACTTCTTTTCAAACACTCATGCAACATTCACCAAGACATAAAATGTTCTGAGCCATAATAGAACATAACAAATATACTAAAATAGAAATAACAAAAAGTACTGTCTGAATCATTAAGAAAAAGAGTAGAAAATCTCTAAATACTCAGAAACTAAACACAATTATAAATAATCCATGGATTAAAGAGGAAGTTTTAAGTGAAGTTAAGAAACACAATGAATTTAATGAAATGAAATACAACATGAAATTTTGTGGGATTTGGCTAAAGCAGTACTGAGAGGGAGATATATAGTTAATGCTTACAATAGATAAGATGAAAAGTTTCAAATCAATAATCTAAGCTCCTACCTTAAGTACAAAGAAAAGGAAGAGCAAAACACCAAAAACAAATAGAAGAAAGGGAATCATAATGATAAGAACAAAAATAAATAAAATTGAAAACAGAAAAACAGTAGAAAAATATCCATGAAACAGAAAGTTATTTTAAAAATATGAAATTATGAAACTTCTACTAAAATTGAGAAAAACAGAAGACACAAATTACTAATATCAGGAATAAAATAAGTTATTACTATAGACCATGTAGATATCAAAAGGACTATAAGAATACATATGTGTATTTACATACACAAATTTGAAAACTGAAATGAAATGCACAAATTCATTGAACTCAGTCTACCACAACTCATGCAATATAAAATATATGATTTAAATAGCTCTATAACTATTAAGGACATTGAATTTGTAATTACAAACTCCCACCACAAAAAATCTTTAGACCTAAAGGGTATCATTAAGAATTCATCAAAATGTTAACATAACTAATTCTAAGTCTAGACAATGTCTTCCAGAAAAGAAAAATTCATAACACTTATTTAACTAATTTAATTAAATAATAACTCCCATTTAATTTTATGAAGCTAGTATTACCTCAATACCAAAAATAGACATAGATAGTTAGAATGGCTATTTATCAAAAAGACAATACTTAACAAGTGCTGGCAAGGCTGTGGAGAAAAGAAAACCCTTGTACACATAAATTGGTACAGCCACTATGTAAAATAAGATGTTATTTCATCAAAAAATTAAAAATACAACTAGCATATCATCTATTACTTCCACTTCTGGATACACGAGATTTGTCCGGGAAAAGTCCAGCCATTGTTAATAAAACAAGAATGGTCTGTGTATCATTGATTTAACCTGGCTGCCAGGGAGAGTGGACTGGAATGCACACGTGTGAACAATGACTGCACTATACTAGTCAGTGGGGACAGTAGATGTGTACTGTGTGGCTGTCACATTCAAAATGGTTGAGTACAGCAACAAATCTGCATCAAATTTTGCATTAAGCTTCAACACTCCTCTATGGAAACTATTTGGATGATTCACAAGGCTGCAGCTATGGGCAACTGGTGATTGGCAGATTCATCATAACAATGCACCCACTCACACATCACATTTTGTGCAGAGCTTTTTGGTGAAACATCAAGTCACCCAGGTATCTCAGGCCACTGACAGCCCAGATTTGGCGCCCTGCAACTTCTGGCTTTTCCCAGAACTAAAATCACCTTTGAAAGGATAGAGATTTCAGACCTTCAGTGAGATTCAGGAAAATACGACTGGGCAGCTGATGGTGATTGGGAGAACTGTGTGAGATATGACTATTTTGAAGGGAACTGAGGTGTCACTGTCCTATGTACAATGTTTCTTGTATCTTCTTCAATAAATGTTTCTATTTTTCATATTACATGGTAGGATACCTTCTGGACAGACCTTGTATTTCCAAAGAAAATAAAATCACTAATGTGAAGAGGCCCTCAGCCTTATTTACAATAGTCAAGACATGGAAACAACCTGTGTCCATCAATAAAGTAATAGATAAAGATAATGAGATATATCTATTATGCAATATTATTCATCCATAAAAAAAGGAAATCCTGACATTTGTGACAACATGGAATAATCTTGAGGACACTATGCTAAATGAAATAAGTCAGACAAAGAAAGACAAATACTGTATTATCTCACTTATATATACAATATACTGAATTCGTAGAAATAGAGAACAAGTTGTGGTTTCCAGGAGCATGTGGTCAAAGGTTATAACCATGCAGTTACAAGATGAGCAAGTTCTGGGGGAGTAATGTACACCATAGAGACTAATTAATAATACTCAATTGTATATTTGAAAGTTATGAATAGATTTTTTAAGTTGTTACCACAAAAAATGTCACTGTGAGGTGATAGATGTATTAACTAATCTTATTGTGGTAATTATTGTGCAATTATGCATATATGAAAGCATTATGTTGTATAACATAAACTTACAAAATATTATAAGTCAATTATATTTCAGGAAGTACATAAAAAGCTAGGAAATACATAAGCAAACAAACAAATAGTGGTTTGTTCTCAAAAATAATAAATAAAAAATTAAAATGATGCCTAGTGTACCTAGATACTATATTTAGCAAAAAAATATTTTAAATTAAGATATTATTAATACCTCCCTAAAGTTTTAAAACTAATATTGTGTCTAAAGTACACTAAACAAAATTTGATAGAACCTGAAGGTTAAATACACAATCTACAACTACAACTGTAGATATTTCAATATCTATCGCTCCATAAGTTGTAAAAGAAAGTAGATAGCCAATCGAAAATATAGAAGGCTTAAGCATCACAACCAGCAAACACTTCTGACAGCTATAAATCACTTCACCCAACAACAGCAGAATGCACATTTTTCTCAAGTGCACATGAAACATTTTCCAAGATGGACCATATTCAATAAAACAATTACCAATACATTTAAAATAACTGAAATCACACAAAATTAGTTCTACTGTCACAGGTGTGCATAGGTAATAAGTTGTTGGTATTGTGAACAAAAGAACTGAACAAATCACACAAACAGAGAAAGCAAAGAAAGCAAGCTTTATCAAGGACAGTATACTTCACAGAATATGGGAATGGACCAGTCCCCTGAACAGAGAATGGCCCCTTGTCTGAGGGGTTATAATTTTAAAAGGCATTTTAATTGCCTATTCTTAATCTGCTTTTTACTGCACATGCGTTAGGAGTCAAATAATTTTTCTGCTACAGCACATGTGATTACCCATAGTTCTCTCAGATTGCCCACCAAGGGGGTGGAAACCACAATGCTAATTTATTACAATCAGATTATAATGATACTAAGGTGGATTATAGGTTGTTCAGGATCAAAGTGCACAAGCTTGGCTTCGGTTTTAAGTATTACTACACTATTACAAGACTATTTTCAGTATTAAGCATATTGGTTAGTGTGAATGTCAGCTACTTACTTTGAGGCCTGACTCCCAGGACTTCCTCGTATTTATTTTATCTACTGCCCCAAAGTTTCCTGCCTTAAGTCCAGCTACTTGTGAAGAGTGAAGTAACTATTTCAGGAACTCAGGCTGTCTGGCCTAGGATGTCTGGCCTAGCTTTCTTTAGCATATTTTGCATTAGTTGCAGATGCCCTCGGAACTTCTTCATTTCTAACTATCTGCCTGCCTCACTATGACCACAAAGGAATTCAATTAGAAGCAAATGACAAAGAGATAACTAGAAGATCTATAAATATTTGTAAAAAATTAACATAAAGACAATGAAAACCTATCAATATCTGTGGAATGTAGTTAATGCAAATCATAAGAGGAAATGTGTAATCTTAATCCTTGTATTAAAAGTTGAAAGTTGTAAAATCAATGAAAGTTTAAGGTTAAACTTTCACTTTATAAAGCTACAAAGAACATAGTAAATTAAACCTAAACTATGTGGAACAAAGTATGTAATAAAGACATATTTGCTTGCTAGTGCTGCCATATCAAAGTGCCACAGAATGTGTGGCTTAAAAAAACAGAAATTAATATTGTTACAGTTCTGGAGACCAGAAATCTGAAATTAGCAGCAAGATTGGCTCCTTCTCAGGGTTGTAAGAGAAGAATCTATACCAGGCCTCTCTTCTTGACTTGTAAAGATGGATATGTTCTCCCTGTATCTTCATATTTCCTGTCCTCTTTATGTGTCTGTGTCCAAATTTCCTTTTCTTATAAAGACATCAGTCATATTGGATTAGTTCCCACTACAGTTTAACTTAATTACCTCTGTACAGTTCTCCTCTCCAAATATAGTCACATTCTGAGGTTCTGGGGTTATGACTTCAACATTTGATTTTTTTTTGGGGGGGTGGAGTATACAATTTAGTCCATAACAGATGGATAATAAGGAAATAAAAATCCATGATGGAAACCCAGATATCTGTCCCTATATTAAACAATTCAAATGCCGGTAAAAATTGTCAGAATCAAATTTTACAGAATCTGGAATCTAGTCCCAAACAACCAGGGAAACTTTAGAGAAGAAAGAATCTGGAATTTTGGCCAAGATGGAGGAGTAGGTGGACACACTGTGCCTCCTCGCACAACCAAAATTAAGGACAACAAAGATTTAGAAACAAGAAAATAACCAGAACTGATAGAAAATTGAACTGTATGGAAGTCCAACAACCATTCATCCAGACTGGTAAGAAGGGCGGAGTCATGGCAGGAAAAAGTGGAGGTTGAAGGACCTGGGCACGTAAGCAGCAGCAGCTGGCAGATCCAGGCATGCAGGCAGTGGCTAGCAGACCCTGGGCACAGGGTGGCAATGGTGCGGACCCAGTGAGGCCGCACAAGGCGGCTGGCTGACCAAGTGGTCCCACATTTGCACACAGATAATCCAGGCAAAGGGGAAGCAGTGGAAGGGACTGGAATCTGAGAGAGAGTGGAGCAAGTGCCATTGTTCCCTCTTGGACCCCGCCCCCACATACAGTGTCACTACCCAGTGACTGGCCTGCCCTGCCCTGGGGAACACCTAAGGCTCCATCCCTCACTATGTAACAGCTGCAACCAGACAAAAAAAAAAATCCCAAAGTGGCTCAAACCGGAGAACAAATTAAAGCCACAGAGCCAATTCATCTAAGTGATCAAGAAATAGTCAACCTATCAGATGCACAGTTCAAAGCACTGCTGATCAGGATGCTCACAGAATTGATTTTGGTTGCAAATTAGATGAACAAATGAGGGCTACAGTAAGTGAAATGAAAGAAAACGCACAGGGAACCAATAGTGATGGGAGGAAAACTGGGACTCAAATCAAGGGAGTGGACCAGAAGGAAGAAAGAAACAACCAAACAGAAAAGAAGGAAGAAACAAGAATTCAAAAAAAATGAGGAGAGGCTTAGGAACCTCCAGGACATCTTTAAATGTCCCAACATCCAAATTATAGGGGTACCAGAAGGGGAAGAGGAAGAGCAACAAGTGGAAAACTTATTGGAACAAATAATAAAGGAGAACTTCCCCAATCTGGCAAAGGAAGTAGACTACCAGGAAGACCAGGAAGCTCAGAGAGTCCCAAAGAAGTTGGACCCAAGGAGGAACACACCAAGGCATATCATGATTACATTAGCCAAGATCACAATGGAGAGAATTCTAGAAGCATCAAGGATAAGGGGACAGTCACCTACAAAGGAGTTCCCATCAGACTGTCAGCTGATTTGTCAAAAGAGACCTTCCAGGCAGGAAGGGGCTGGAAAGTATTCCAAGTCCTGAAAGTCAAGGACCTACATCCAAGATTGCTCTGTCCAGCGAAGCTTTCATTTAGAATGGAAGGGCAGATAAAGTGCTTCTCAGATAAGTTCCAATTAAAGGAGTTCATCATCACAAGCCCTCATTATATGAAATGTTAAAGGGACTTATCTAAGAAAAAGAAGGTAAAAAATATGAACAGTAAAAAGACAGCAAACTCACAGTTATTAACAACCACGCCTAAAACAAAAGCAAACTAAGCAAACAATAGAACAGGAGCAAAACACAGAAATGGAGATCACATGGAGTGTTTGCAACAGGGGAGTGGGAGGAGGAGAGAGGGGGAAAAGGTACAGAGAATAAGTAGCACAGACAGTAGAGAGAAAATAGACAGGGGGAGGGCAAGAATGGTATGGGAAAAGTAGAAGCTAAAGAACTTATGACACATGGACATGAACTAAAGAGGGGGAATGTGGGTGGTAGGAGGTGTGAGGGGTGGAGGTGAGTAAAGGGTAAATGGGACAACTGTAATAGCATAATCAATAAAATATATTAAAAAAAAGAATCTCTTGCACTCTGGTAAGAGTGTGCTGTAGCATTTTAAGTAGCCTACCTTTGTCCCATTCCCCAGATAGGCTATGCACTTAAAGCTGGGAACATGCATGCCTGCTGAAGGGTGTTAGTGCAGAGAGGCAATGTGGATCATACAAGGTCTGTCCAGAAGGTATCCAGCCATGTAATATGAAAATAGAGGCATTTATTGAAGAAGTTACAAGATACAAGAAACATTGTGCATAGGACAATGATGCCTTAATTCTCTTGAAAGTTGGCACCTTGGGACCTCACACAGTCCTCCCAGCATCTCTTCTACTGTTCAAAACACTCTACAAAATCCTTTGTTGGAATCACCATCAGGTGCCCTCTTGTATTTTCTTGAATGTCACTGATGGTCTGAAATCTCTTCTCTTTCAAATGTAACTTCAGTTTTGGGGAAAGCAAGAAATAGCAGGGCACCAAATCTGGGCTATAGGGGAGCTGAATCACTTGGGTGACTTGATGTTTTGTCAAAAATCTCTGCATGAAATGTGATGCATAAGTGGGCATGTTGTCATGATGATGCTGCCTATCACCAGTTGCCCATAGCTGCGGCCTTCTGAATCATCCAAATAATTTCTGCAGAGGAATGTTCAAGCTTAATGCAAAATTTGATGCAGACTTGTAGCTCTACTTGCTCAGTCATTTTGAATGTGACCACCACACAGTACACATGCTCACTCAGTGGCGTCTACTGTACACTGACTAGTAAGTGAAGTCATCATTGTTCACACACGCACTTTCCAGTCCATTCTCCTTGACTGCCAGGTTACATTGATGTTGCAGAAACCATTCTCTTTATGTTAGCAATGGCTGGACTTTTTCCAGACATATCTAGTATTCTGAAAGAATTCTGGTTGTACTGCTATGTCTGGTGGTTTTCTGAAGAACCAGAATAAGTACTAGGACTTGCCATTCTTTTGGAATAAGAATTCCCAGGACTTCCCAGGGAACTGTGTTGTGGCTTCCCAGGTGGTGTTTAATGAAAGCATTTAGAGCTAAATTATTGGCCACTGCAGCTTGGGGCAAAGGAATAATAGCCAGGATAAGCAATGGACAGCCTAGAAAGCCTTAGAGGGAAGAGGTTGAAAAACGAAACACAAGGAAGAAAAAAGTCGTTAAAAGCTCCCCACATACATCAAAGAATAGAAAAGACCAATAGCATGTTCAGGGCTGGATGTGTGCACAGAAAAGGATTGAGAAGACCCTGAACTTTCCCCTCTGGATGTCCACTAGGACCCGACAAAGTGAAAGTTAAGAGAGAGTAGTAACTGGCCTGGCTAAGCATTGAAGGTTTACACGTAAAGAGAGCCAATCTCCAATACCTAGTAAAATATTTATTTTGTTGTTTTGTTTCTCCTTTTTCCTTTATTTTTCTTCTCCATTTTTCATTTGTATTTGCTCCAGAAGTTTAAGGAAATTTTGTCAGGACACTGCTGATCAATATGCTAACAGAACATAAACTCCAATGACATACAGAACAAATAATACAGATTTTACAAAAATGTTTAGAAGAGACATTATACCAACCAACAAAAACCCTCAACAAACATATGGAATTGCAAGTGACCCCCAAATAGACAAAGCAAACCATAAAAAGTTTTACGACTCACACTTCCGGATTCAAAAGTTACTAAGCAACTATGTAGTACCATCATAAGGATACATGTATAGACTAATGAAATAAAATTGAGAGTCCAGAAATAAACTCATCCACAGGGAAAGATAAGAAGGTATACAATTGGGTGCCATTTCATACAGATTTTAAAAAAAGCCTTGCAAATTTTTTTCACCATAAAATGCACAGAGAAAATGTCTTTTTGATAATAGCCATTTTTAACTATCTTTGTGTAGTTTTGGTATACACAAGGTTCAGTACTACTGGTATTTCTGGGCATCTACTGGGGGTCTTGGAATATATGACTGGTAGATAAGGGGAAACTACTGTAATTAAATTTTTCCTGGTGTCCAACTTTATAAAATGGAATTATGTCATATGGATTTTATGTTTTTTTGTTTCTTTTGTTGAAGTTTATGATTGTAAGATATATCTTTTGGCATGAGCTTAAATCAAGCTTCTTGAACCTTTGCAGAAAATGCCATTTTTTTACATTTATAACTATTTCATCTCTTGTTTTTTTAGTTTATCCTCTCTTAATTCTCTTTTCACAGCCTTACCTGCTTTTAAATGTGCACCACAATACAATGTTTTCCTATCAATATCGAGAGATAGGAAAGTTCAGGGATCTTTGTGAATGAAAATGTACATCTAGCCTAGGCGTTTATCTAGGTAAAACATATCTTAAGTAACTAAGACAATGGCTTTTTTCTCTGTCCTCTGTAATTGCAAGGCCTTTATTAGATTATAAAATTTCTATCAGTTTTTTCTTTTTAAAAATGTATTTTATTGATTATGCTATTACAGTTGTCCTACTTTTTCCTCCTTTATCCTGCTCCACTCTGTACCCCCCTTTCCACTATTATTCTCCCACCTTAGTTCGTGTTCATGGTTCATATATATAAGTTCTTTGGCTTTTCTATTTCCCATACTATTCTTAACCTCCCCCTGGCTACTTTGTGACTAACATTTGTGCTTCTTATTCTCTGTACCTTTCTCCTCATTTCCTCCCTCTCCATTCCCATTGATACTCCTCCACGTGATCTCCATTTCTCTGATTCCGTTCCTGTTCTAGCTGTTTGCTTAGTTCATTTTTGCTTTTTTTTTTAAAGATTTGGTTGTTGATAGTTGTGAGTTTGTTGTCATTTTACTGTTTGTATTTTTTATCTTCTTTTTCTTAGATAAGTCCCTTCAATGTTTCATATAATAAGGGATTGTTGATGATGAACTCCTTTAACTGGAACTTATCTGGGAAGCACTTTATCTGCCCTTTCATTCTAAATGATAGCTTTGCTGGATAGAGTAATCTTGGATGTAGGTCCTTCCTTTTCATGACTTGGAATACTTCTTTCCATCCCCTTTTTGCCTGCAAGGTTTCTTTTGAGTAGTCAGCTGATAGTCTTGTGGGCACTCCTTTGTAGGTAAATTGCTCCTTTCCTCTTGCTGCCTTAAAGATTCTCTCTTTACCTTTAATCTTGGGTAACGTAATTATGTGCCTTGGTGTGTGCTTCCTTGGGTCAAACTTCTTTGGGACTCTCTGAGCTTCCTGGACTTCTGGAATTCTATTTCCTTTGCCAGATTAGGGAAGTTCTCCTTCATTATGTTGCAAATCAGTTTTTAATTTCTTGCTCTTCGTCTTCTCCTTCTGGCACCCTTATGATTCAGATGTTGGAAAATTTAAAATTGTCCTGGAGGTTCCTAAGCCTCTCCTCACTTTTTTGAATTCTTATTTCTTCATTTTGTTCTGGCTGAATGTTTCTTCCTTCTGCTCCAAATCATTGATTTGAGTCCTGGTTTCTTTCCCTTCAATGTTGGTTCCCTGTACATTTTCCTTTATTTCACTTTGCATAGCCTTCACGTTTTCATCTAATTTGAGAGCAAATTCAACCAATTCTGTGAGCATCCTGATTACCAGTGTTTTGAACTGTGCATCTGATAGGTTGGCTCTCTTCGTCGCTTAGTTGTATTTTTTCTGGAGCTTTGATCTGTTCTTTCATTTGGGCCATTTTTTTTTTGTCTCGGTGCACCTCTTTAATGTTTTCTGAACTTCACAAACCCACCCCCACTCTTGAGGAATCCCACAATATGCATTCTCTTTCTTCTTCCACACTCAGGACAGTTAGAGATATTGATTTTCTCACATCCACTGAAAACTTGAGTCTTCATTTACAGTGATTCTCCAATTTTGTAACTCAGGCAAAGAAGCAAATGTCCGGGATCCAGGCTCCTGACACTGTCGGCTGTGTCATCATCCAGGCAGGATCACTAATCAATACAAAGCCATGTGGCACCTTCTCATGGCCTACTGGCAAGAGTTCTTTCACCCTTCTTCCAGGCAAAGTCTCTCCTGCTTCCCAGGTCACACGGTCCAAGGGAGCTCCCTGAAGCCATGTGGTCCTCTTCTACCAAAGCTGCGGGGGTCTGCATTCTGGCCAAAACCAGGAGGATCTCCCCGCAAAGCTGCGGAGAGGGTAGAGTTGCCACTCTGGCTAAGCCATGTGGTGGTTCTCTGCTAAAGCCGCATGGTAATTCTCCCTCATATGGATGCAGGGGTCCTGACTCTGCCAAAAGCATGTGGTTCTCTCAAAATTTCTATCAGTTAATTGAACACTTATTGGTGCCATTTCATGATATAATTATGTGGCCATTAATGTGAATATTTCAAATATTTTTATTAAGAAATGTAGTAAAGTGGAAATCAAAACAATTGAAATTAAAGATGTATTAATTTAAATAGATTTTTTTCATTCATCAAAATGAAATGTACTGAAGCTATAAGTCAGTTCATTGGATTAACATAAGTCTCATAAAATAATATTGAGGAATATGAGGTAAAGTAGGAATAATTGCCCTTTGAAAGTAAGAAAATTCTTCCTTCTATCCCCTTCCCCACAAAATAAGGATTTTTTTGTGTTGAAAGCATATGTGCACATATATCTACTCTCTACTGAATAATTAATAGCTTTTGCTAATGGATACAACACACTAATACTGACAATGAAGCATAAAGAGTACTTATGTTTATGAATTTGGATGCTTTAGAAAAAATAGTGAAATCACAAATGTCAGTATGTGTATTTTCAAATGGTTGTTATAATGAAGGTGCAGTTGGGGCTCGCTGATCAATCCATTTTGTCAAGCAATTCACTTGACTAATTTTCATTTAGTTGTGTGTGTGTGTGTGTGTATGTATGTATGCTTAGATTTTTTAAATGATTAAATGAACTGATTATCATGGTGTTATGCTATACACATTTATTTCCATGATTAAAATACAACACTAGTCTTATCAACAGAAAGTCAATTAGTCAATTTAATCACTCATTTAAATCAGATTTTACTTGATTAATAATGGACATTTAAAAGTCAACTATTTTCTTTTTTACGTTGTCTTTTTGAAATGATCTGAAACATCAAACAGACTATGATACATTCCCTCAGAGATGCTTTGCCCTCCAGCCAAAGACCACCAGGAACACACCTGTAGCTAAACAAGTTGGATTTACTGCCTAGTGTAGCAAGACAGGATGCGTACCCTGGGGAACTATGGTGCATCTCAGTAAGAGGATGTTAGAATTTATTATGGAATCTTAGCTTTGATTAGGGGATTTAGTAAATTGAATTGTGTCAGAAAGTGAAGGCAATCTATGAATGTGTATTGTAATAAACCTTCTTGGAAGGGATGGCTAACTAAAGCAAGGACAAAACTATGCTTAGAAAATAAGTAACATGTGCAAGAAAGTACATACATTATATTTTGTAGGTTGCACAATGACTTTGTTTTAGTTTGTGCTGAGAGAAAATTATGAAGTGGCCTCATTTTGTCTCTATCATATTCTCTGAGTGCTCTGGTCTTCTAGGAGGTTGTTATGTCTAAGAACAATACATACTAGCTGTGACAGCCGAGACAGCTTTTAAAAAACCCTGAGGCCACCCTGGCTGGTGTGGCTCAGTGGATTGAGTACGGGCCTACAAACCAAAGGGTCACTGCTCTGATTCCCAGTCAGGGCACATGCCTGGGTTGTGGGCCAGATCCCCAGTTGGGGGTGCATGAGAGGCAACCACACATTGATATTTCTCTCCCTCTTTCTCCTTCCCTTCCCCTCTCTAAAAATAAATAAAGTAACAAAAACCCCCAAAACCCTGAGACCTAGCTGTTAAGTTTCACACCAGTTTTCAGATGTCAAGGGCTATTTTTTTTTCTCCCACTTTTATTTTAATATAAAAAATACACACTTGAAGATACTGCTTTTAAAGTAATTTTTATAGGTCTATGATGAGATTAAAGACTCACAGGGAGAGGAGGACATAGTTAGGCAGCATGGAAAAAATTTAAATATACTTACTGGGTGTTATAGTTTTTGATGGGTGTATGAGTCCTCAGAATCCCCGTTCCCAGACATGAATACATAGTCTCTTCAGCAGTTTTCATACTAAAATATATATTAGTTAAGGTTCTCCAGAGAAACAGAATCAATGATATAAGTGTATTTATACATAGAAAGATATTTATAAGGTAAATAATCCGATCTTCATGTGATTATGGAAGCTGGTGAATAGAAACAAAATCTGCACTGTGGACCAGCAGACTGGAAGACCAATAGAGACAATACCGCAGATGAAGTCAGAAGGCAGTCAGATGGAAAATTCACAAAGCGGGAAGACTAAGCTTGGTAGTAATAGGTTCTTCTATGATGTATTTAGGCTTAGAGAAGGAGAAAGACTGGTAAACTGTTACCAAACAGAGTGGGATGAAGCTCCCAGCCACTGAAAACAGGCATAAAAACAGAGCTTGGTGGTGGGGGTGGGTCTTTATTAAAATGTTGCCCCATTTGGGTAACATTTTAGGACTCACTGACTCCAGCCCAATTTCTTTCCCTAAACAAAGAATTCACCTGCTTCCAGAAACAGAGCCAGTGCCAGTGTCCAGAAACCCTGCTCTATCTTACCTGTCCTTCTGGGGTCCAAAGCTCTGGCTTCAGACTCCTTTCCTGGAGTGTAGGTTTGTAGGACCACCATCACCTTGATGCAGCTTCTTCCCTGGGCCTGGGCCTGGAGCCGCTGGTGACTGCTTCCTGCAGGGCTTCAGTCTGTGTGGCCTGGTGCTGTTTGTGCCCAGGCCAGAGCATTTCAGCCTGCATATCCTTGTACCAATCTCAGAGCAAGAGAAGGGGCAAAGTCTGGAACCTGTGTGGATCAGAGCTGCAGTGTCCCATGGGCTGCCACTAAGGTATGCACCCCTGGCACAAGGCCCAGCATGTGGGACTTGGCCTCCAAGTGCTGACCCCTGGCTTTGGGATGAAGGAGGAGGCACAGAAAAACAAAAAGGGGCAAGACTCTGCCTGCATTCCATTTCAATTTCCTGTCCCAAAATCCCTTGTACTCCGGAAGTGATTAGATTTTCTAGCCAATGCCAGCTACACAGGCAGGTCTGCACTTCCTGCTGAGGGCCACAACAAACTCCACAGTGCTGTGACCTCTGCTGCCTGCTCTGTACGCTTTATCTGGGATATGGAACTCTGTCAAATGCCGGCTGCAGCTCTAATCCTGCTGGCTCAGGCACTTCTTGATCCCTTAATTCCCCCGGGGCCTGGGAAGGTTCTCCAGCTGCCTCAGGGGTCCCTCACTGTTCCCCACAGATCTTGCCAGATCCCCCCCGTAACAAAAGTGCAGGGTAGGAAAATAAAAAGACAGTAAAGCTTCAAATTGAAAGTAATCATTAGTAAACTTCCATCTCTGTTATTTGGAATCTATTTGTTAAAAATCAAGTTAACCAACTAAATGTGAACATGTAATTGGCTTTATTAAGCTATTAAAGAGTAATAGGGTAGCATCCAATGTAGCAACTACAAGGGGCTCCAAGGATTGTATAAAATGGAAGATTTTTATAGGAAGAAGAGTGGGACAAAGGATTATTAATAAAAGAATAGAAAGGGTTCTTTTTAGACCAGAACATTTTCTTTCGGAGGGAAGGGAATAACAAGGTTTTTTTTATTTTTTATTTTTTTATCATGCAGATTCCCCCTTCTTTCTTTAGGGGATAGAAAGGACCCATGACAGATTACTTTACTGGTGCTTGACCAGAAAATTACATACTAGTTGATTAAAATAATGCGTCTGAAAGAGGTTGAAACAGCAATTAGGTCAGATATTAAATCTCTGCTTGGTATCATGGGCTTTAGCACAAGCATTACCATTTTGAATCTGTGGTTTTTCTCTTTGAATATTTATGCTGCTTCAATCACTGTGTTTTTCCTCTGGTAAAAATGTCACAGGTAAATGAAGGGGAGCAAAATATATTACCCCAAAATATGCCTCCTTCATATAAGGGTTATCTCAAGCTGGTTATTTTTTAAGAAACAGTAGACACAAGATAAGTTTTGAAAACCTGAGTAGCAGTTACCCTTTTTTAAACAGACATTTACATTTATAAGGGAAATCTCCATTTGTAAGGGTGTCTTCCTGGCTGTACGGAAGAGGATGACTCCCAATCTCTAGAAACTCTTATCAATACAGAATCAACTGATTTAATCTGCATAATACCTTTACCCCCCACCACACATACATATTCTTTTATCATTAGATGAAGATGGTATTTAAGGTGATGGCCATTTGGGGGAGTTACTCCATTTCTTGGGTCTCTCCCATGTATACAGGAGGTATATATGTTACTAAACTGTTTTTTTCCTGTTAATCCATCTTTTGTTACAGAAGGGGTCTCAGCCAAGAACCTAGAAAGGTAAAACGAAGATTACTTTTCCTCCTCTGCAATAGGGTTGTCAAAACTGTACAGGGTCCTAAGACTAGCGTGGATTCTCCTTGACACACCTAGAGGAATAAATGCGAATGTGCAGAACTCTGCATCCTCTTCATATTTTTATATTTGTATTCTCAGATCTTACCAAGTCACTTTCCCTAAGATAAATCAACACAGGCTCACACTTGCTTGCACACTTGATTTGGAGTCGAACAGTCATAGTTTCAAATTTCAGCCTGACGCTAGAATAGGCAAATTACTCAACATAATTGAAACTGGAAAAAAAAAACCAACTGGCATTCCTGCTGCCTGTCACATACTGAACCCAATAAGCAGGCACGGATTGAATCTTTATGGGCACTTTATTCAGATGGCTGGTGATCTGAGAAGACAGTGGGTTCATACCTTAATGAACCACCGTCTTAAATTCCATTTTAAAATGGCCCTTTTTATAGGGAGAACAATGTTTAAGTAAGCGGTGTGGAATTCAGGGAAAAGTTCATTGGATTAAGAAAACTGCAGTATTCTCGCCTTGGGTGGTAGTCTTTGGCTGTCACCTGAGTGGTGGGCATCTCACTCTGGAGCTCAATAGCTCAGATACTGTCTGTCTTGATTGCTTGCAGTCCTCCTGAGGCACAAAGATAGTGTTACAGAGAAATGAAACGACCAAACATCGGAGGGATTCAGGAGCACAATCCTTTATTAACGTGCATGGGCCCAGAGGAGTGCAGTCTCCAAATTCTGAGCCCTGAACAAAGGATTCAGGGGCATATATATATATATATATATACATTCTTTCTTCTGGGTTACGTGACACAAAGCAGGTTAGTTTGGATTCCCTTATATGGTTTGCTAGTTTCACACGCGCGGGCTACTCTGCCCAACGGGGCAGGAAATGGGCTCATGCTGAGCTCTGGGTTAATTTTCTACATCATTCCCCCCTTTTGATGCTGAGACATATTATTGCTCTCAGTATCAACAGCTAAATCCGGGGTTACTATCTACTTGGGGTAGTCTGTTATAATGGTGTCTCTGAAGAGAAAGGATTTTTGCTGTTGCCTTTCTAGTAACTATAGTCTCTATCTGTTGGACTAAAGTCCGAAGCAGGCATGGACCAACTGTAATAGCTAGGAACAACAATAATAATGGGCCTATTACTGGGGCTAAGATTGGGAACAAGGTAGACTGCCACCAAGATTGCCTAGTACACTCAGAAGTCTGGGATTTCAGGCTTTTACTAATATCTTTTACCTTGTTAATATTTTCTTCTACCAAAGCTGTGGGGGCCTGTACTCTGGTGAAACTGCATGGAATCTCCTCCCCTGGCAAAGTTTATAGTCATATAAAGGACAAGGGACGAAGGTCTCATCTTCTTGTAACTACTTCCGGCTGGACATGGACGTTGTCCTACCTACCCTTGGGTCAGGGGTGCCCTGAAAGGGAGGGGTGCAGCACAGAGAGAGTCCTTCCTGTAATGGGAAGGACTTTACAGAATCCTGGTCAGTTGGCAGTCACCAGGAAGTCGCACGCTTGGTGTCCAAAGCCTGGCATTACTGGACAGTTGGCATTCTGGTCAGGTCATATTCTGGAGGAGATAGATTTGAAAAGACAGTTGGAAGCACAATTAAATCATAACCACTAAATGACCAAGGCAGGGTCTTAGGTAAAGAAATGGCTTATCTGGAGGAAGGTATACAAGCATGTTACACCTATCCAAAACTCTGGTGGCCCAGTATACTTTACTGGGGCTGAGGGGACTATATTGGGATTTCCCTCCTTTCAGATATCTGGGCCCTTTCTGTCCAGGCCATCAAGACAGAAAAGGGCAAATTAGTTCTAAAGTGAAGCCCACAGACTGCCCCAACCCTTCACCAACCCAACCACTTAGTTCAGCCAAACCGCTGAGCCTCATGGGGTGACAATGAAAATAGGCTTCTCAA
>PVKU01007125.1:0-92376 GCA_004027475.1 Anoura caudifer
TTGTCCTTAATTTGGTTGTGAGAAGAGACACAGTGCGTCTGCCTATGCCTCCATCTTGGCCGGAAGCCGTCGATTTTCCATAGCTCTTAAGGAAGAGGCTAAACTCCTTAGCATGGCAAACAAAGCTGCAGTCTGTGAATTCAACATCACCTCCCATTCCTCTTAAATTCACAGACTAATTTCCATGTATGATCTGGTATGTTTATGCCTCTATGCATTTGAACCTGTGAGCTTTGTGCTTGCATGCTTTCTCCTTCTTTCCTCCAGCACTGTCATCCACCACTCAGCTCAGGCATTGCTGTTCAGGAGGTATTGCCATTTGCCCCCACTCTGCACACCCTCAAAGGAATACCTCTCTTAGTTACTCCCAAAGCAGTCTTTATTCCCTATACCCAGCAGAGTGCCTGGCATATGGTGAACGTGACCAAATAATTTGTGGTCCAAACTGGGACACTTTTGAGAGTAAAAGATGTCAATAATTACATCAAGACAACCAAGAGTGTTACAGAGTAACCAGAATGTACTGTCACTCTACACCCATAATACATGCTCATTTCATGATCATTGAATATATACATAAACAAATACACACATGGTATTTGAAAATTTGAAGTGGTTCATAAATAAGGTGTACATATCACAGGAAGTGCACAAGATGAGCCAGTGAAGGAAAATAAGAAATATTAGAAATCTATCTTCATATAATTTTTCCTGAATTATTTTCTGTATGTTTTATTATTGGATCATCCAGCTTTGGCCACAATGATGCTGAGTAACAAATCACCCTCAAACTTTGTGGCTTAAAACAACCACCATTTATTCTCATTTTCTTGTTTGTGGGATGGCTGATTTAGTATAGCTTGGCTGGACTTGGTACCAAGCTGCAGGCTGAGTCTAAGTCTGTTCCATGTGTCTCTCTTTCTCTTTGGACCTGCTGGATAACTGAATCGTGTTCTTCTCATGGCAATGGCAGACATGTTAGAGGGTTAGCTCAAACTCAAGCCTCTGCTTGCATCCTATCTACTAACATCCCATTGGCCAAAGCAAGTCACAAGTCCATGCCTAAAATTAAGGGGTGAGTAGTTACACTCTGGCTACATGAGGTCAAGCCAAGGTTGTAAGGATGTGAATATACAATATTATTACAGGACAGCAAAGAATTGGAACCAATAATTCATTTGTATGTGTATGTAATATTAATAAAGTGTTATACATGTATATAAAATATATAAAATTGATGTATGTGTGTATATCTAGTGGGGAAACTTGAAATGTTTTATGGAGGAGGTGAGCAATCAGCAAAATTTGGAAACAACACCTTATTGTTACAGTATCATAAATAGGATGAGGATAGGGTCCTCAGAAGTCATGGATCGATTCTTTCAGGAATCATAAATACCCATTTGTTGATATTGGCAAATGCGACATACTGCGTGGTGTCCAGCATCATGTCACTGTCCCAAAGAACTTCAGAGTCATGTGGTATAGACACCTCAGACTCTGAGATTCAGGAGAGCCAGGTTTGAATCCTGGTCTGCTGCTTATGAGCCATATATTCTTAGCTCTGTCTCTGAATGCATTAGGGGTTCAGTTTCCTCATCTGTATAAAGGGGTTGGTTATATTAACTGCCCTATCTACTTTATAAGGTTATTATAAAGATACAATTATGAGAAAACACTTTAGAGTGTGTAAATTGTCTTAGGCTGAGTTTCCCCAAAAGTAGACTCTGAGACAGGACTGAAGTGTAACTTGTTTTTATGGGAGGTGATCCAGGAAACACTTATAAGGGTGGAGAAGTGAGAAGGAAAGGAAGGTAGAAAATAAAGGGTGATTTCTTGAGCAGGTTATGGTATAGGCAACTGGGGCTCAGTCCCTGTAAGTCCTCTGGGAGATTCTGGGTAACAAACGTTAAAGTTGTCCCACCAAAGGGATGAGCAAGCTGGAATATTTATGCACCAACTTCCTGTTTGACAGTGGTTGAAGGTCATTTGTTCTGCTTACCTTAATTGTCCTGAAGTACGTGGCATAAGCTAATACCATCTCCAAGGCATAATCTCCCTTACCCTTTTTGTAAGAGTACATATGTATGGAAGTGTTGACTATTTAAAAACAGTTGTGTTGATGCAGCACAAAGCAGTATAGTAGGGTAGTTAAGAGCACCGATCATGGAGCCAGATTGCCATGGTTCAAATATTATCTCTGTCACTTATGAGCTGTGCCCCTTTGGGCATGTTATTTAATCTCTCTGCCCCTCCATTTCTATGTGAAAAACAGGGATAACAACTGTACTATTGAAGAAATTAATAAAATTAAAATATTTGAAACAGTGTCAGGCAATTAAGAAGTGACATTTTATGATGTCCTTACCAAAAGAAAAAAAAAAAAGGAAAGTGAGTGAAGTGTATGATTCCTCTTTGAAAGATGGAGAAAATGAGGCACAGGAAAGCTCACACACACTGACTTATTGACTATCAGCCACTTTTCTCAACTCTATCCTTTGCTCCTTCACAGCCCTCAGTCTCAACCTGGTCTGAGCCAATGCAAGCTGGCTTCTGGGAGCTCATGGGATCCAGGTTCTGGCATAGCTAGAAATAGCAATGTGTGTGTCTTCTGCATACCAGTGGTTCCAAATGGCAGGTGCTCAAGGAGAAAAAAGCAATGTTTCAGCATAAATGTGCACAGCCAACCCAGGCAGCCATGCCTCCAGGAGCTCTGAGCCCATTGGGTGGCCTAGGAGCAGGAGCTGCGGGGTTTTGAATGGCACACTCTGCACTCTCCCTTCCTTATTTTGTGGATGCCCTAAGTCATGCTTTCTTTCTGTACACACATGGTGCTTCCTCTCCCAACATACAGACAGCACAAACACTGGTCTTTCCTTCCTGATGATATTTAGTAACATCTCTCTGGTCTTGGTTCCTTGTTTCTTCAAATATGTGATAAGGGATAAGAGGTAACAATGAGAGAGAGAGAGAGAGAGAGAGAGAGAGAGAGAGAGAGAGAGAGAGAGAGAGAATGAGAATATGAATGTCCCACAGATGGATAAGGAAAAGAACACAGATGAGCATAGATCAAATAGGAGGATCAAACTGCCCTGATCTGAAGTCAGGTTTGAGAAAGAGAGGACACAATTATAGTGTCTGCTTTATGGCAAAAAGATCCACAGTGATAGTGGGTTCCTACAGCCCTGAGTAAATCTGACAGAAAGAGCGAGAGGCCAGAGGCCTGTGTGTGGCTGTAATAAGGACATTCATGTCATTAGTGCAGAGGGAAGAAGGAAGCACAAAGTGAAACTGTCCAAGTGTGTTCTATTGATAGATCTAAACTGAATACAGGAAAAACAGCACTGGCTGCAGGGATATGGGAAATGGGAAGGCAGCTGTGGGACTCCAAGTGTGTGTATGAGAATGTGGTGTAAATCAGGACTGCAGGACATTGTGGTAGGTCTTCTGCTAGAAAATTGAGGCTATAATTGTCTCCCTCTTTTTCAACCCCACCTTGAGACTGGGGGAGCTTTATCCTCCCTCTTGGTCTATGCATTCATTTGTCATTAATGGAACAGCTACTGAGGCCCCTCTGAGAGGCAGGCATGAGGGATGCACAATAACTAAGACACTGGCCTCAGGCTCCAGGAACCTCCAGTCTGGAGGAGGAAACAAACATCTGCAGAGAAACCATCTTCATAGCAGAGAGGGCTGCAGAGTGACAGGGATGTGCTTTTGTTCTGTACAACCTCAGGGACATCAGCTCCAAAGAGCCTGAAACTCAGTGACAGCACTCTGAGTCACCCAAGATGTGCAATTTTAGAATGCAGAGCCTTTGACAAACTTGTGTGCATTAACAGGCCTCTGTGAAAGACAGGGTCCCTGCCTGAGGCTTGGAGATGGGACAGACTTGTTAAAAATGTAGGTTGAGGCTTTTCTGCATTTATTTAGTGCTACACATTTGTCTGGAATGAGCTGGTAGCCATCAGAGCTTTGGACCTGACTTGTACCACCTGGAAAAGTGAGGTTGGGCCAGAGGCTATCCTGGCCAGAGGTTGTCCACTTGGGCAGGGGAAGCAATACCCTTTGGTGGGCTGATCTGGGGGCTATAGGAGAGCCCTTAAATGGTTCCTCTCCCAAGTTTCACCTCCATTTTACAATATCCAAAATGTCAATGCAAAACAAATACTTCCCCTTGGCTTTTAAAAAAGAATTTCTTCCATCTGCAGATGACTTTCCATTTTGAACAGCAACAGCATTTACATGGGTTGCCTCTCATGTCATGATGCCCAAGGACTCTTTTGGCATCTTCATTACAGGGAAGGGACTTCCTGGGGGTAGAATGCAGTGGGGAAAAATGAAAATGTTAGCAGTTATCTAGACTTCCTTTCTGAAGGTGCAAAGGCATTGGAAAGACATAGACTGGCAGTTTCTAGAAGCATAGAGAAGGAGCTGCCCTAGAGCTTTGAACAGCACCATTTCTGGGTTGATGTGTCTCTAAGAGAGGGGCTTACAAATGCCCATTTGATGGACTGCTGTAGGCTCAGGATGTTCTATGTGATAAGGTCTCTATATTTTAGAGATAAATTAGTTGTGGCTTCACAATGTTGAAAGGAAGTGGAATATCAGTTCATGGTCATTTCTCCCAGTGGAAATCCTTTCATTTTTATATGTCAGTGCATGGATGAATGTGTGTGGCAGCCACTGATGGTTGTTTATACAAAGGCCATTTCCTCTTTTTTCTTGCTAATAGATCCTTGGTTTGGGTTGTTCAGGGGCATGTGCCCAGGATCAGGGGATACATCATGTCAGACCAAGATAACTAGAACAATCCTGTTTTCTTTCATCATTGACTGGTATCTCATGACCTAGCTCTGGCCAGTAAGATGTACAAGGATCTGTGAGGGAGGGACAACTGGAAAATGCTACCCTGTATAAGACAAAGGGTCATAAGAGAATAAGGCCTTTTACTTCTTCCTTACTTCCTACTTTGGATGCTGATTTGTGAGGATAATGTCTGAGGCTGCAGCAGCCATCCTGAGATCATGAAGCAGTAAACCTGAGGATAAATGGTCGAGAAGTGTGCAACTGGAGAGGCTTTGTTGGCCTGTTAAGTTGCTAAACCAATCCTGCAATTGCCCACATACAGACTACTTGTTAAGTAAGGCATAGGTGTGCTCATGGCAGAAGCCACAGGTAGGCAGATTTTTGTGTGTGCTGAAATATATCCTAACTGCTACTTCATACTGATGATGAAACGTGGGCACCAGAGTGGTCAATAAATGTAAAAACATGTGCTATGGGTTATGCCAGATGGAGCTCTGCACCTTAGCAACACTAAATCTATTTGAAGATTGGTTGATGTCTATCGTCTTTCATTGTGAGGGAGCCCAGGACAGCAGAAAGGCCAATGGACTGGTGTTCAGACAGCCAAGTTTAGGTCCCAGTTCTGTGATCTAGAGGCTCAGTTATCTCTCTTCACAGAAGAAACAAAAGGTGTTGAAATAGAATCAGGGTCTCCTGACATCCCATCTGGCATTGGTCCAGGACAACTTTTGCAGACTTCGAATTTCCACTGAAAACCTTGACTTCTTAAAACCTATAAAATTCATTTTTAAATAAAATGTCTTAATGTAAATTAATGTTTTATTTCAGTGATAAAATAAATGAAAGAGAAAGAGTTTAAACAGGTTTCTACTATTTATTGAAGAATTTAATAAATATATTATGTCTACATAATTTTAACTGATCCATCGTGGAGAATTTGCAGAACTTACCCCTCCTTAGTATAGTTTCTGTTGAGAAACACTGAACTGATGGATCTTTAAGATTCTCCGCAGCAATAACATTCTAAGTAGAAAAATATGTTGGTGTTTTTTGCCAATACAGGGAGCCAAAATGGCGGCCTCAGCTTGTGGTGTTCTAATTTCAGGGGACCAGGGTAAAAGCGCTGAGAACAGGAACTGGGATGGTGTCCCAGCTTCCTGCCTGTTGTTTAAGCCACACTGCCTTTCTGGGTCCAGGAGCTGTTTGCCAATACCATACTTCACTCATGACCCTGAATGAAAATCTGAACACACAGTTTTGTGGAAGTAAAGCAGAAAGCTCCAACTCCGGAACCCCGTCAGATCCTGGGCTGTGGAGAGCAGTTTCTCAGGTCCTTCTAATTCTCATTTTAATGGAACAGGATCAATCTGAGAGTCAGATTGTCAAATAATGGAGGACTATTTACTGGGCACTATTACAAGCAGAGGCAGTCAGTTCAGGACTGTACCATGGTCACACAATGCCACCAGCAACAGAGGCTCCTTCATGCTTTTATTTGGCCCTCCTAAACGTGTGTTTTTCTTCTTACACTTTTGTCTCATAGTCACAAGATGAGTTTTGTGTCATCTGTGTAATATCTGTGTGCCATTTAGGAAAATGGGGGAGACCCAAGGTCAAAAGTTGTGAGTTGAATTAGTTGTCTTCTTTAAGGAGCTGCCACAAATTGAATTGCCTAGGATTTAGTCTCTTAGATGGAAATTAGCACGTACGAGTTTTATCAGGGAGGATTCCTAGGAGAAGAGAGATGAAGAAAGTAGGAATAGGGAGAAGGGGAATTTGGGCCATGATACAGTTCCAATAAAGTTCTCAAACAGCCTCACTGAGAACTTTGGAACCTGAATAGCCCTTTAGAGTTGAACCAAACTGGGATGAAGGGGACAGGTATTACTATCCCATGTTGATAAATCATTGGAGGCTTGTTTCCTAGGAAGGTAATTTCTTCAACTGAGGTAATCCAGGTAGGTGCTAACAGCTGAGGTATTTTGCTAGCCATGTTCCTAATGGCTGAAACAACATGTCTTTCCTTTTTAAAGGGATATCTGGATCATGTGCAACAGAATCTACCACACAAGCTGTCAGTGAGGCCCCATGTAATAACTTCTACTTACATCTTAATGGCTAGAACTATGGCATGGAGCTACCATTAGCTGCAAGGTAGCTAGGAAATGTAGATCTTTAGCTGAGCATATTGCCACCCTGAACAAAATGAAGAGTGTTAATAAGAAATAAGGAAGCATAATTAAGATATTTAAGTAGGCCACTATCAGCCTCTGCCATGGTAGAACTGATGCCATATCATTTTCTTCACTTCCTTGATTCTCATTTCTCTAACCTCCTAGTGATTTAGCATTAAAAACAGGTAAACAAGCAAACAAAAGAAAGTAAACAAACTAATATGAACAAATCTCCTTCCTCCTTCATTAGCCAAAACACAAAAGCTCCCATGCATATGAAAGTTCACGATTACAGGTCTTGTAAGAAAGATGGTTGCCACCAAGCTAAAGATATCTAAATCTTCACTGGGGCCTCCTGAGACAAGGTAAAGAGATGTCCTTAGGAAACTCACAATATAGTGAGGAAACAGTATATAAGACTATCTGATATAAGACAATGCCTTAAGTGGGAGGACAGGAAAGTTCTAGAGACAAAGGAAACCAAAACGAGGATACCCTCATCTATGTCAAGGAGTTAGGGCTCCAGAAATGAAGAGATACGGGAGACATCATCTTAAGGAGAGAGGAGCAGATATTTTCCAGAGATCAGAGGAGCGGGAAGCTGGATGATAGTCAATATACAACTCAAGCTGGAGAGACAGCACTGGGCAGTCAGAATCCAAGCCTGGCAGAGACAGAGTGTGGGATAGGCCCAGGCACCTATAGCCAAAACAGTGCTGGCCAAGGAGCCTTAGTCCCTTCTCTGGTTCCTTACTCTCTGCTGTTCAGGTTCATAAATGCTCTTATGGGCAGAGCTCAAAGCTCAGGCAAGTGCAATCTCTGACAATTGATGGAGAAGGATGGAGAAAGGAGGCTTGTAGCCAATGATGGGTGGGTAATTCCTATGAATAAATTAAGTTTACACAAATAACCTTTTCACAATTGTCTAGACAAGAAATAGAGAAAGGAGCTTAGTGGGAAACAGCAATTGTGCCCATATGCCTGTTTCTAGTACCACGAGAGCAGCAGCAGTTGGAGATATTTAAGGTAGCCATTGTATGACAGAAAAGGCTCTGAGTTTGAATTCTAGCTGTAGTATTTACTAAATGCACAGTCACAACTACTCTGAGCCTTATTTTCTCCATCTTTCAAATGACATGCCATTGACCTTGTTGGTTGACTTCCCAGTAACCAATTATCTTCATCCTTTCTTACCAAACTTCAATGTCATTCAGGAATCCTCCTTGCTCAGGGAAACTATGTGCTTCAGAGGAAGCAGGCCTCAGCCTTGTCCTCAGAAAGCAGAAGACTCATGATTTATCTAAGTTAAATATAGTGGCCCCATTCCTTTTGGTAGTGATTGACTAGGCTCTGGTGTGTGATTTAATTCCAGCCAATATAATGTGAGGGGAAGTCTGTTGAAGTTTTCTGGGAATGACTAGGATAAGGAAGAAACATGCATGGGGATAAAAATCCCTCTTCTTCTATTAGATCTTGTGGTATATGCAAATGACTTCCAGAACTATAGCAGCCATCTTGCAACCATGACACAATCTTAGTAAGGATAAGACAATACACCAAGAATACAGATGGAAAGATAGAAGGAATGCAAGGCCTAGATGACAGAGGTGAACTACTGAATTAACCAACCCTAGAATATCCCCACTCTGGACTTCCTTATTACATGAAATAATAATTTTTTTGTTGTTTAAATCAGTTGAATTGGGATTTTCTGTTACTTGCAGCTAAAGATAATCCAGGTGATATAAAGGATAGCTGCCATAATAAAAATTAAACAAAATGATGTGTGAAAGTGCCAACCCAAAGCCAAAACACTAGGCCCATAACATATATCTAGTTATGTATTCAAATACCATTGTGTTACCATTTCTCTCAAAATTGCCTCTATTCATGTAAAACTAGTGGGTTATTTTTTAATTTGAAAATTTACTTGTCTTTGGCTCTGTCTGGGGGAACACCACCAAACTGGGCCATTGTCCAGATAATTCAGTGTTTGACTTCCTTCCCAACCACTTCCAACTGTTGGTCCAGAAGTATTCCCCAGAGAATGTCTCCCAGCCAGAACGCATACTGTGGGACTCTGGGCATAAAGACAGAGACTCTGATTTTTGGACTAAGGATAATTCCTCCTAGAAAGAATCAGGACATCTTAAAAGGCAGTGCACAACTTTAGAAAATATGATATAGGAAAATTGGAATTAACTGCATGTGGAAATTGGTCTCATAACCAAGTTAAGGATCTTCAAAAAGAGCTCTAAGTTTACAATTTCAGAATTCTTGTATTGTTTGTCCAATTTTGGAATTAGTACATAGACTCAGATGAAACAATTTGACAGCACAAAAGCAATGTAGAGTATAAATACTCCTGTTTCCTAACTACGTGTCAGCTATTTCCAATGAGTAAATATTTACACATTTTCTTCTCCTCCTGCAGAAAGCAATACTCACATATATGAACATAAATATTTTGGTGTATGTAAATATTTACTTCACAAGCAATATATTTCTTTTTCTAGTCTCCCTTGTAGGCTCTTTAATAACAGAACAATTCCTGCTTACAAATAAGTTCAAATCTTGCAACTCTTCTAGAATATTCTGGAAATGAGGGAGATTTTATGGTAGTGGTTAACTGCTGGTTACACAGAACAGCTGAAGTCAAATTTGAACTCTACATCTTACTAGCTGTGTGACCTTGAGTAAATTATTTACACTTTCTGAGCCCTAAGTTTCTTCATCTATGAGGGTAATAATAGTATCTACCTTGCAGGGTTATTGGAAGTATTAAATGATTTAATGCATATAAAGTGCTTCAAAGAGTATCCAGCATATTGCAAACTCTTAATAAATAAATATTAACTTTCATTATTGCCAGTCACTGAAAATAAGTGTTTCATAATTTTTTTCTACTTAGTACCATGGATATGAATATATTTACAAACAGCACCATAAATTTTGTATGCATCTCTTTTTCTAAATCTCATTCAGGGAATTTTAGAATGCTAACAATAGATTTCATCTAAGTGAATTGTCCCAGATTGGCTGTTGATTATTTCCCACAATTCACTGGGTTGTGGTAATCATTTTTAAATCATCAGCTGTTTTCCAGGCATTGTGCTTTGTGCTTTAAAAGTCAATATTGCATTTAATCATCACAGCAACCTTAGGAGGGAGATAATATTAACATCTCAATTTTCAGGCTAAGAAATAGAGGCTCAGTGAGTTTAACTTGCTGAAAGTTAGACAATGGAAAAGTGGTGGAGTTGAGACTCAAAGCTAGGTTTTCTTGATGTGAGAGTCTTTGCTCCACACCACTGAGACATCATGTCTTCACCATTTACATGGGGATGTCCCTTGCAGCAAAGGCTCAAACTGGCATTGCTCCTACTTAGAGCTTCATCTACAACATGTTTTAAAATGTGGTTAAGTATATAGTGTTTGAAGCTCATTCCGCAGAGCCCCACCTTTTGAGTTTTAGCCTAGACTCTTCTCAATCACCCCTGACCAGACATAGAATCTCCCTGTCCTAACTCCTAATCTTGAGTTCATACTGCCCAGCTCTTCCAGGTGGTGTATGGAGACCTGGCACTTGGGGCCTGTGGTTCCTATTCCCATGAAGCCACCAGAGATATCCTGTGTTTGGATCTCCTTTTTGCAAGAGATGATCATGCCCCTTAATTATACCTTCCCTATTTTGGAAACTTCTCTTGCTCTTGGCCACCAAGCTTCTCAGCATTCATTAGTCCAGGGCCAATGATGTTTTCTAGTAACCCAGACTCTTGCAGACCTTTCTCTACATTGCCTAGGGCTTAGCCAGCCAGCCTCTCAGCTCCTCCCCAGGGCTGCCCCACTTCTTCCTCCACAACTTCTGAAATTTCTCTCCTTTTCATTTATTGTTTCCAGTTAGTATGCTTGCACCAGGAGTCAGTGCAAGAAACAGAAAGCAATGTACATATTTTGAATGGAAAAGGATTTAATACAGGATATTAGGTACTTTCAAAATCACTGAAGTTAGGAGAGAAAAATATTTTGACTTTCATGTCATAGGGCAGATACCACTACAACTATGACCCAGAAGTCAGGAAACATTTGCTCACTTCCTTCACAGCCACTCATATCCATAAACCTGTTGACCAGGAAGTGGATTATGAAGTCCAACTGCTGCAAATACTCATGGGGGCAGAGCCCACTTGGCTGCCTGAACTGCCTCAGAAAGATAGCCTCCACTTCCCTTTTACCTTCCAAATCTCTCAGGGTTGTGTCAAATTGGCAGACTCTTATTTTGAAGTGAGTCTGCAAAATGTGATTTTTAGACTTGAACATCTCCAAATAGGAGTTTCAACTGGAGTTTGAGAAAAGCAAATCCAATTATCTAGCACAATTCTCTTCCGCAAGCCTGTTCTGAATTCCCTTTATGAACTTTTGGGTGAAGGACACATATTCTCATTGCCTTGGGCTCTCTCCCTCTTAGATTCAGCCCATATTTCAGATTATTTAAGAAGTACTTCTGAGTATGTACTATGTGTAATACATGGTAGTAGGCATAGCAAACACAGAAAAGAATAAAATTTGACCTAAGCTGTGAAAAAGTACATAGCCCTTAAAGGTAGAGGGACAAGAATGTAAATGATGTTGTACAGAGTGAGATATGGTAAAAGAGGTGTGTGTATAGGATTCAGTGGTAGCAGAGAAAAGTGTCAAAAGGAAAGGCTCCTAACTGCTAAGGGGCTACTGGAGAAGGTAGAGAAGAGAAAAAGGGGGAGAGGAGAGGCAAAGGCTGGTATGATACTTGGAAGACATGCTCCAGTTAGCTACTGCTGCCTAACAAACCACTCCAAGACTTAGAGGCTTAAAACAACATTTTATTTTCTTATGATTCTGCATTCCGGTCTGGGATAAGCTGGGTGATTCTTCTGCTGGGCTTGCTGTCAATCACTTTGTGACTGAATTCATTTGTCAGTTTGGCTGGGGACTGGATTCCACTGAGCTTTTCTCCCTCACCATGCAGTCTTGGGGTCTCTCCCTTGCTCGTAGTTGCTCCATATGGTGTCTCTAGTAGGGTAGCCGGACTTCTTAAATGGTGACTCAGGGCTCCCAAACAGATAAAGTAGAAGCTCTCAGGTCTTCTTAAGTGTTAGAGCAGGAGCTGTCCAAATGTCACTTCTACTGTTGGTTAGGTAGTCATAGGACCAACCCAGTTGAAGGGAAGGAGATTATACAAGGATGTGAATACCTGGAGGCATGGTTCATTGGGGTTGATGCATGCTGGCCAGATAGATGAGGTGCAGGGAGGCTCCAGGCAGAGGGAGAAATATGAATAAAGACATGGTATAGTGAAAGCACATAGCTTTAGGGAGAAAGTTAATTGCTTCAAGATTGTGGTTAGGAGGCTATACAGGCAACAGGGAGCATAATAAAGCTACCATGCTGGCTTTCTCAACCACGGCTTCTGCCTATTTTCTTTCCTTGCCTCATCTTACTTCCTTGGACTTGACTTGCTTCTTGGCCAATGTTTCCTGTTCTCCTGAACTCCCAGTTCTAGCTCTTCCTTGATCACGTAAATTTAGAAGCTATGTTAGAGACTACTTTCTGGCCATTAAACTCTTTTTTCTTCTTTTTGGGCACTCAGATAGGCCATCATTCCCAGTTTTGCTTGCAGTTAGGTGTGGCAATGTTAACTGAGTTCTGTCCAATGGAAAATGGATGGAAGTGGTGATGTGCCGTATTTCCAGAACTGGAGTGTTAGAAACCTGCCATTTGATCTTCCATGTTATTTCTCTTTCCCAGTTGGTGGGAAACAGAGACAGTCTTCAAGACAACTTTTGGAGCTTTGTGTTGAAGATGGCAAAGCCGCAGGATAGAAGATAACTGGGTTCCTGGATCATTGCACAGGGGCAACCTTCCTGACCAGGATCACCCATGTTGTATTGCCTTGTCACTGAGAACAACAAAAAATACCTTTTGTTGTGATAAACCCCTGACATGTGGAGGTTTGTTAGTTACAGCAATTAGTATTAATTCCATAATAAGGAACCCAAGAAGCAAGGATATTCTTAAGTTCATTCTGAGGCACTGGGGAACTTATGGAGAAGGAGGTTGAACAAAGAAGAAACTGATAATTCAGGCTGATGTTGGGCTAGCCAAATCTGGGGAGAATTCTTGAATGAGGTAATGACAACTTTCTTTTCTATGGGGAACATTTAAAACCCACGGAAGTTTGACTTATTGACACCTTCCCATCCAAAACTGGATTTTACCCTCAGTCTCTTAAAATACTTTGACAACTTGTATCCTTAGAAACCTTCCATATTTAACCTACCAACAGGTGAACAATATAGCATTTTAGACAAGCTAATTAAAGAAACAGGATTTCATATAAACATAAAAAATAATTTGCATTTTATTATCTGCTTTAATTTGATTCTTACAACAACTGCTTAAAGTGGAATAGGCAGAGAGCATTATTTATTTTTCTGGATGGGGAAATTGAGGCTGAGGGGGAGTTAACTAAGATCTCATTGTTGAGTGGAAGAGGACTGGGACTGATATCTTTTAGCTCTAAGCCAATTATAAGCAAAATATGCAGACCCTGCTGATGTCCCATCCATACATACCCACCTGAGTTTACTATAGCTGAGGTGGACAGTTTCAGAGCACACTATGGCCTCTCCTCTCCCCACCCACAGGCCTGCTTCTCTCAGCTTCTCTCCAAGGGCTTGCTCCAGTGCTTTAGGATGTTGCTTAGCTTAGCACAGACCCAGCTGGAAAATGTGAGTGAGTTAATGGCCTAGTGTCAACCTTCAGGCAATGAAGGACAGAGGATAGTGTATAAATGCCCCAGCCTCCCCATTCTTGAGGTGTGCTCCATGGGGTTTCTCAGTGGAACCCTGACAGATGCCCAGAATTCATTAGCACATGCTAAATCAGCTTTTCTCCCTTCCCTGTCTCACTCTCCCTGCTTCCTCACTCCCACTCTGTGGGATTACCTTCCAAATAAAATACCTGACCCACATCTTGTCTTAAGGTCAGCTTTCAGGAGAACCTGAACTAAGGCAGCACACATGCACCTGGTTGAATGCACCTTCTGACCAGGGGAAGTCAGAAGCATTCAGAAACATTTTTTGTCATCCTTTCTAAACTGGACTCCAATAACCTCTCATGGCAGTGAGCAAGGATAAAGGCCATATGATCCCCTTATCAGCCACCTCCTGTCAGACTCTCTTCTCTGTCACAGGCAGTTGGTGGCACCTGCCAGTCTGGACTCTCCTTTGTATTGGTAACTGCTCTGCTGCCCAGCTGGCACCAAGCATGAGATGAGCAGTCTTAGTTCCAGACAGTAGCAGATGCTGCCAGCTCACCAACTTCTGCCAGCAAATCTAGGATAAGGACTGGGCAGGGGCAGGAGGCCAATTCTGCCCCAGGGAAAGAGAAGAGCTCGATCACTTGCTATGGCTGCCACAGTTCCCAGTCTCTTTCCTGTGCCTTCCAGTCAAGAGGGGGGCCTGGGTGATAGAGATGTCAGCTCAGTGGTGACTGATCTGTCAAGACAAGTTTATCATGGCATTGTGCCATGGGGAGTGGCAGAGGGGCTTCATCCAGATGCCAAAGGACCCACAGGCCCAGGACTGACATGCTGAACTGTGTCAGGCTGGTGTGCAAAGATGCCATCTGTGAGTTATCTTCCAGAACAGCTGTGTTCATTTACTCATTCATTCATTCATATAATATTTATTGATATTATGTGCTTATGTGCCTAGTATTGTGGTTTGAACTAGGCATTCAACATGAACAAGGTAGATGTGATCTCTACCTTCTTTGATAGAAGAAATGTAGAATGGAGGAAGACACTGACTAAATATCAAATATACATATTTTTTATGGCCGCATGGGGTTTTCCTTTCCCCATTTCTCATACCCACCTTCTATCTGGAGCCCAAGACCGTATTAAAATGGTGTATTTTAAAGGTGGAGGAAAGAGAGCCCTTTAGCATGACAAAAGCTCTGGAGTTGTGTCAGGAGGCAGGCAGCCATAGCATTCATTGGTAAAAATTAAAATAAAATTATAATAATAGTAATAATAATAATACACATAAATTCTGTTAGATGTTGGCATTGTAATTATGACCAGCATTCCTTCTCTGCCATCAAAGGGGAGACAGATCAATAAGTGATAAGTCCTGGAAAGGGTAAAGGGAGACTTTATATTACAGGGAGGTGAAAATGGGTAATGTAAGCTTCAAGAGTGACACCTCTCCTTCTTCATGTCTACCTCTACGGAGCACCTACACCCCAGGGGGCCATTAGCTTAAAGTGGCAGAGTCCTAAACATAGAAATTTAATCTTTGGAGGGAGAGAGGTCAGGTGTGGGACAGTTTATCTTTCTGGGTCTTTCTTGTGCTTTTTGCAGAGATTGATCTCTGTTGGGGGTGCTGAGGTGAGGACTTGTCTTCCCTGCTTATCTAGAAAAGGGCCAAATCTCAGCTACAGTCACTAATGGTCTCCAGGGCTACTTGAGCCCTCGTTCTTGCACATGCTATTTGGAGCAGCTCCCAAACCATTAAATCCTTCTTCTTGGGAACTCCACAGCTGCCATAGAGGAAGAGGAGAGGGGGTGGAACAGCCAATTCAGATTCACTTCAAACCAGAAGTGGAACAATCCCCATTACATTATTAATCCCCAGAGCCATGTAAAGTTTCATCTGTTTTCTCTCAATGATTTTTATAAGCTACATTCTCCAAACACTGCAAGACCTACAATCAAGCAGTATCTTTCACATGTGTGTGAAAATCCTGAGGAAACTGTTGCAGGCTTTAGAACAGGGAACATGGGTTCTAGACTCACCTTTGTCACAAGCCAGCTGTGTGACAATGGGTAAGTCACTTTTCCTCTATGACTTCCAGCATCTGTATTGGTTAACAATTTCCATGTAAAAATATCCACAGCCTCAATAGAGTATAATAAATAAGGAGTACCTCAGACCTGGGGGGCAGCTGAGGTTTGGCTGATCTAGACTGAATTCAGTTTGGCAGCAATATGTGAGACTGTAGTAGCTCTGCTTCATGTCACGAGACTGGGGACTGGCTGGGCTAATTCTGCTCCACATGCCTCTTCTCCTCCTGGACCAGTGGGCTAGGCAGGCATGTCCTTTTCATATAACAGCAGAGGCACCAGGAGAACATGGAAATATGTGAGGTCTCCTGAGGCTTAGGCTCAAAATTATTTTAAGACCCATTCCATTCCATTGGCCAAAGCAAGTCACATGGCCATGTCCCAAATCAATGGGCAAGGAATTAAACTCTGCCCATAATAATGTCATACAGCAAGGTTTGGATGAAGCACTGGGACCATTCATTCAATCCAGCACACTTTCTTCACCTATAACATGAGTGGATCATCAGGTCACAGGGTCTCTTGGGTCCCTTAAACACTTTGTAAATCTAAATAATAATGTAGAAACAGTATGAAAGGATATCAATTAGTGAAAGCAAGCAATGAAATAAATCCGGCCTGTTTCAACCAAAATTCTCTGAACATACGAATAAATTACAACCAGATATGAAGATGTGGTTCTTAAACTCTTCCCACTTCATCCGAAATCGGGAAACTGATTTTCACAAGCTCAGCATATGTTAATATAAAAATGTAGAAAAGCCCTGCTCCAAATTCCCACACCTGTACTCGTCACCCTAATTCCAGCAAGGTGAGTTAACTTGCAGTGGAGGTCGAGTGCCCAACTCCTCCCAATATGTACATTTTTTTCTGCTTTGGAGGCAAAAGAAGCAGCTTCCTGCCAGAGAATATGCAATTAAAAAAACAAATTATATCAGCAGGATTCTCTTTGCTGAAAGTGGGAACTTGATAGAAATCAGAAATGCAAATGGTATTGAAGTACGGTTAAAACTTCCGCTTTCCAAAAGGGGTAAAAATTAATTGCTTTTATACTTACCATAGTGATAAGCCAGAGGCATATGCTGTATGCACAAGAAGCAGCACCCAGAAACCATCCAAAGGGTCGGAAAAGGGAGGCAATAAATCTCTCCTAGAAAGCCTCATGTTCCTTGCTGCAGATGTGCACAGCATATAGTTTTTTGGATGTGCAGTTCAGGGACCTGCTGAGAGTTTCAGCTTCATTCGACTTATGTGAAGGAGGCTGGAGAAAGAAGGAAATATTTGGGAGAATACTCTTCCTAAGTGATAAAAGAAGGGCTTAGCCAGAGGGTATGTCTAAACTCCCTTATTTGCTGGGGGAAAGGTATTAGTTTATGGATTTTTATTGCAAGGACATGTGCAACTTCTCAGCTTTATGGAACACATAGAATTGCTGGAGTGCTCCTCAAGTCTTAAGCTGCATCCATCTTATTCAGAGATGGGATCTTTCAGGAACACCCAGGGTATGTGGATTTGGAGGTCTTCTCAGAACAGGGTAACTATTTGCTCTGATTTGCCTGGGACAGTCCCGGTTTATGCCTTTGGCTCATTTAGGAATCCCATTCATTCTCAAAAGTGTCTCTATGGTACAATAGCTTTGGAAAACTTTGCAAATATCTACTAAAGCTGAAGAAATATGTACCTCTTGTCCAGCAAGTCCACTCCTAGGTGTCTACCCAACAGAAATGTGTGCATATGAATGAACCTCACAAACATAATATTGAGTGAAAGAAGTCAAACAAAAAGATACATTTTACATGATTCCATTTATACACAATTCAGAAACAGGCAAAATTAATCAATGTTGTTAGAAGTTAGAACACTGTTGGGTATAATTATAAAAGAGGAGAAATACAAGGAGAAGTCTATGGTAGAGGTCATGGTTTTTTTTTTTTTTTTTTTTTTTTTGATCTGGGAACTGGTTGCAAAAATGTTTTAAATTAGTGAAAATCATCAGGTTATACATCTGTGACTTGTGCACTTTGATGTATGTCTATCTCAACCTGGTAAGAAGATAAAATAATATAGCCCGCCATCCATGATTCACATACCACCCCTGGACTTTACTGTCTCATTTTGCCACCAGCATTCTTGGTTCTGCTCATGTTTGAGACCTGTAGCACTGCTTGAATAGAAAGGAGCCTCAGCTTCCTACTTTTATGTGGATCTTTTTTTTCCTATCCTGAATAGGCTTGTTAGCAGCTTCCAGCAGCATTGTTCCACCTCTTGGGACTGGACTTGATGGGAACAGTACATGCAGCCCTTTGGCGTTTATGGATGTTCATCTGTTTCCTTCACTCCCTGCTGTGGACTGAATGTTTGTGTCCCCCCCAGATTCAGAGGTTGAAGGTCCAACTTCATTGTGATGGTATTTGGAGGTGGGGCCTTTGGGAGGTGATGAAGTGTAGGTGAGATCATAAGAGTACAGTACTCATGATTGGATTGGTGTCTTTATAAGGAGATTAGGGATCAGAGCTTTCTCTCTTGGCTATATGATACAAGGAGAAGGCAGCTATCCATGAATCAGGAGGAGAGCCCTCACCAAGAAATGCTGCTTGTGTGATCTCAGGCTTTCAGCTTCCAGAACCATGAGAAGTAAATATTTGTTATTTAAACCACCCATCCAGTCTGTAGTAACTTGTTATGGCAACCCAAATGGATGAAAAACCATTATATATACACAAACTACTAGTGAGAGCTGACATACACAAAAATGCATACACACACACGCCAATTAAAGTCTTTTTTTTTTATTGTTGTTCAATTATGGTTGTCCCCATTTCTCCCCCATTATTCTCCCCTGCCCTATCCACCCCCACCTCCCACATTCAATTCTCCCCCCATCCTGTTGTTTTTGTTCATGGGTCCTTTATAGAAGTTCCTTGACTTAACCTTTCCTCTTCTTTCCCCCATTATCCTCCTTCTACCTCCCCTCTGGTCACTGTCAGTTTGTTCTTTATTTTCAGTCTCTCGTTCTATTTTTCTCTCTTGTTTGTTTTGTTGATTAGGTTCTGTTTATAGGTGAGTTCATATGGTATTTGTCTTTTACTGCTTGGCTGATTTCACTTAGCATAATACTCTCCAGTTCCATCAACCCTGTTGAGAAGCATAGGAGTTCCTTCTTTCTTTCTGCTTTGGTCCATTCATTTACTGATGGGCACTTACGCTGTTTCCAGCACTTGGCTATTGCAAATAACACTGCCATGAACATTGGGGTGCATAGCTTCTTTTAAATTGATGTTTCAGAATTCTTGGGGTATAGTCCCAGCAGGGGAATTGCCACTGAATTGGGTCAAAAGGCAGTTCCATTTTTAATTTTTTGAGGAAATTCCATACTGTTTTCCACAGTGGCTGCACCAGTCTGCATTCTCACCAATAGTGTTTTAGGGATCCCTTTCCCCCACAACCTCTCCAGCACTTGTTGTTTGTTGATTTATTAATGATGGCCATTCTGACAGGTGTGAAGTGGTATTTCACTGTGGTTTTAATTTGCTTCTCTCTGATGGTTAGTGATGTTGAGCATCCTTTCACAGGTCTCTGGGCCCTCTGTATGTCCTCCTTGGAGAAGTGTCTGTTGAGGTCCTTTGCCCATTTTTTAAAAAGATTTTATTTATTTATTTTTAGAATGGGTAAGGGAGAGAGGAAGAAAGGGAGATAAACATCAATGTTTGGTTGCCTCTAGAGAGCCTCCACTACTAGAGACCTGGCCTATAACCCAGGCATGCGCCCTGAGGGGGAACTGAAGTGATGACCCTTTGGTTTTCAGGCCCGCACTCAATCCACTGAGTCACACCAGCCTTTGTCATCCTTTGCCCATTTTTTAATTGGATTGTTTGTGTTACTGGAGTGGAGTTGTGTGAGTTCTTTACATATTTGGGAGATCAAATCTTTGTCCAAGGTATCATTGGCAAATATATTTTCCCATACGGTTGGTTCCCTTTTAATTTTGCTGATGTTTTCTTTAGTCATGTAGAAGCTTTTTAATTTGATGAAGTCCCATTTGTCTATACTTTCCTTTATATCGCTTGCACTAGGGGTGGACATATTGGCAAAAATATTGCTGAGTGGGGTATCTGAAATTTTCCTGCCTATGTTCTCCTCTAAGACTTTTATGGTATAATAACTTATATGTAAGTCTTTTATCCATCTTGAATTTCTTTTTGTGTAGGGTGTAAGTTGGTGGTCGAGTTTCATTTATTGCATGTAGCTGTCCAGATCTCCCAACACCATTTGTTGAAGAGGATATTTTTACTCCATATTATGCTCCTGCCCTTCAAATTAAGTTTTAAAAAATTAAAAGGAAAATACATCTTGAGTAAGTGATGTTAATACTTCAGGAATACAAAGTTAGTTTAATATCAAAAAACCAAAATACAAATTAAGAATAGCCAGGCTTTCAAGTTAGTCCTCATGGAGTTTTCCAGATACTCTTTTCTGGATCACTTCTAGTTCTGTAAATCTGCTTTGAGATGCAATGTGTTCCAGTCAGCATTGGCTTTGGCTCAGTGCTTGGCTGGTGAAGATTTTCTGAATGTCTTCATTTCCCAAGCATGAGCATCTTGCATATTTGAGTCCTCGAGAACCTAAACAGTGGTTTACACATCCAATTTAGGCAGGCCAGCATTGGCAGAGAAGCATTCTGTTCCCTCTGCTCCCCTCAGATCATATGCTCTCTTCTCTTGTTCACACTAGTCATGGACGAAAAGATCACATTGTATAAAATCTAGTCATTTATTCAATTAGCATTGTGCTACAAACAGCTGTGCACACACCTGGTTCTTTCCTAGAGCTTATGAAATTCCTGAAGGCAGGGGTTATATCTCACCCATTTCTGAAGTCATGGTCCTTTTCTTTCTCTCTCCACTTATAGTTTTTTTTTTTTTTTTTTTTTTTACCTCTGGACTCTGTTCTGCCTTACAGTCTTGCCTCTCACACCATGTTCTAGGTGACTCTTCTCTAGGAGACCAAGTAGAAAATGCTTGACCCATTTAACTTTATTCTTTGGCACTCAACCGGACTATATTTCCCAGCTGCCATTGGGGGGTGAAATGTGGCTGACCAATGATATGTAGACAGAAGTGATGTATCTTACTACCAGGCCTGGCACTTTTCATTGTCCTGTTGATCTGTTTCTTCCATTTCCTATATTTGGTGGTTGGATGTTGATGTCCAGGGTGATGTTTGAAGACAGGAGGGAGATTCAGCTCTGGTTGCCCATTAGAGATACCAAGGAAGCATAACATTTTGTGCCCATGCCCCACCCTGAATCAATGGAATTAGACTTTCCATTGTCAGAGAGGCAGAGTTCTTCATGGCTTTGAGTTGGTCCCCAATGACTGTGTAAACAAGAGTCCCTGCCTCTGCCACCAGTTTGGCTTTCCCTGAAAAAGAAATGAACTTCCATTGTGTTTTAATGCTAGCTTTGCCTTAACTGATACACCATATTTGGGTGGCTCAAATGGGTTTGCCAGTCATGTCCTGACCAATTCCTGGAGGCTGAAAGGAGGTAAGAGGTGAGTAAAGAGGTTCACCTCAGGGAAGGGGAATGGACCTCCCACATGGGTATTGAGGAAATGCTTGAGAACCCAATGAAGTTAAAGGAGAACAGTGATGTGGTGGGGGACAGAAAAACAAAGAAGGGAAGCTTAGGTCTGCAGACCATTAATGTCCTTTCCTTGTTACAGTCTGAGAGAGTAGATTTGAGTGTGTATTATGGGGTAGTATGTTTTTGAGTTGATGTACATCAATTTCAGGTTAAATATGGAGTCCTCCTGACTTTAAGAGTGCTTTTCCTAGATTGCAACACCTTTCAATTGGATGACAAAATTTCTTTGGACTTATCATGTTCTTACATGTGGAGACATGCCTCCTTGGGTAATAGAATTTGGCTACCAGCAAGGGCTTTACATTCTTGCTGGTTCAGTTAGAGTCTGGCTTAAGACTAACCACCAGGGACACCAGAGAACTGGATGCTCTCTGTGGAGCTAGTGAACTTTCTTTTGTCTTAACAATAGCCTCCTTCTCATTCTCCCTTTTCTCTTATACTCTTCTTTCCTTCCCTCTCCCTTCTTGTCCCTCTACCCTTGTCTTGCCCCTGCCCTTCTTCTTATCTCTTCTTGTCCTTTCTCTTCCTCCTCCTCCCTTTCTATTTGAAGAACTTCCCTCCCCTCCCCTTCTCTCCATTCCCTTCCCTCTCCCCCTTCCCCACCTGTTCAGCTTCTTCAACAAAAAGGTGAGTTTCCACTTCAATCACATCCTAGAAATCTTGACCATCCAGGCTATGGGAGTGATTGTTCATTTGTCCACCATTCACATACTCATTCAACCAATGTTGTTAGAACAGAGCTCACCATGGTCAGACACTGTGCTATGAATGGACGTACTGAGACAAATGAGATACTCTTAGCTATAGAAATATTTATAGCTATGCAAAGGGCAGAGATGGGAAGTTATATGGTAAGGAACCAGGGAGGCAAAGAGGTTAGTACTTAAGAGTTATCAGCTTCTTCATGTCTTGCAGAGAAGATCTAAAATCCCTGAGGAGCATACTTTTTTTCATAAAGAACCAATCATGAAAATTGGACATTTTAGTGTGTGTAGGGCAATTAGACCCCCAGTATCAAGGAGACTTGAAAAAGGCTGCCCTTCTCCCTGCAGTCAAGCTCAGAGAGGAGAAACTTGATATTCTTTAGGGAAGATGCAGGCAAATTTACATAAGGAGAAAGAAATCTAGTAGGAGATTGGGGATTGAAACTTTGATCTTTTTTTGGTGGGGTGTCCATAATGGATTTAGATCATTCTTAATAGATTGAGGGACATGATGAAGTCAGCTTTCAAGCAAGGACCTCAGTGTTCATTGGGTGCTATGCATGAGGCAGAAAGCAGAGGCTGCACTGCTGAGTGGCATTACACACCTCTCCTGAAACCACTGGTGTGCCCTTGAAAAATCGTGCATCTACATGGGCACCTAGCAAAACAGATGACTGAAAATAACAAAGTGAGTCCAAGAGCCCAGGCCTAACGTGCTCTGGAACCTCTATAGCCAAGTGTAGCCATTAGGGTCATGTGCCTGGGTTCCTACAGCATGAGACAGAAAGGTGGGTTTTAGACTGGGCAATACCAGCTGTGTAATTTTTTTTCCTGGGTAATGGTATTATGGACTCCAATTATTTTATTATAAAGAAAAACACACATGCAGAAAAGTGTGCAATCCATGCGTGTCCAGCCCAATGAGTTATGACAAAGCAAGTGTTACTTAACTGTGACACAAGTCAAATCATAGAGCATTGCCAACAATTGGATAGCCTTTTTCATTCCTCTTCCAGTTGTATTCCTTCCCTTCACTTTATTTATCCTAATACCTAACACCATACTTTACTTTTGCCTGCCTCTAAAATTGGTACATAAATGGACTTACACAGTCTGGACTCTTCTATGTGGTTTCTTTTGTTCAATATTATGGTTGTGAGATCCATCTGTGTCAGTGCATATAACTGCTCATTGTCCTTCCTCCACGCATGAATACACCCTGCTGATTTACCTATCCACTGATTTACCTATCCACTCTCCTGCTGATGGACATCAGGCTGCTTTCAGTTTGGCTGGTCTAAACCATATTGCTCTGAATATTCTGGAACGATGTTTCCTGATGCAATGAGGATCATTTGGTGAGTGACAGTAATGGGACCTTGGCCAAAAAAGATTTCCTCATTTTTTTATGACCCCTTGTTCAAAGGAGCTCAGGTGGTGTCTGGACTTACTATGGGATACAGAAAGAGGGGGATGGATAGAAGCAGGTGCTAGATAAGAGACATTGAAAGATGGGAGTTTGTAGCTAAAGTGAATTGAACATTAAAAGAGACATATCTCAGACTGAAGAAGAGTAAATGGCATCCAGTCTGACTTGGACCACAATCAGTGTGAATGTGTTGTGGCTGTATCCCTGAACTAAGCCTTACCTTCCTTGATGGGCTAGCTGCAGATGCTGACTTGGGCTGCCTTCAGTGCAGGCATTCCTTCAGGGAGTTGCTGGTTGGAGAAGGGGCTGGGGTAATTGTCATGTAGCCTCAGCTTATCTAGTCAGGCACTAGATTTTCAGACCACTGAGCTGCCCATATCTTTAGGAAAGAACATTGTACTGATCATTTACAGCCACCAAGTCTTATAAATGGAAACTTTGCCCCAGGTCTCAGGATTAAAGTGAAAGGGCAGATGTCCATATACCTGGGCTACTTGCCTCTGGCACACTGGGTTTGTTTCCTTGCTATCTGGGGCCCACAACAGTTCTGGGCTTACCAAGGGAGAAGATTTAAAACTACATCCCTGCCCCTCCATACACACATACTCACAGGGAATTTGACACATTAAATCTGGAGTAGAGCATAGGAACATGCCTTTGAAGCCACTCCCCAGGCCATTCTGATGCAAAAGGTCCTCAGAACACACTTGGGCTCTAAGTTTGCCCTGGCCCTGACACTAACTATCTGACTGACCTCCTGGAGTCTAGTTTCTTTAGGAACAGTCAGAGGGGTTGGAGGGTATCTCCAGGTCCTTTAGGCTGGGAAACTATGGCTACCTTTTCAGTTCTCTTAGAAAACTCACTTTCTTGTTATTACCCTAAAACTTTTCAATTTTAGTCTTCTATCTAAAATGTTTCTGGAATTTTTTGACAGCTACTTTTGGGAAGGAAGGACAGATTGAAAGGAGTAGTTGAAATCAAGGGTTGCTGTACATTAGGAGGGACAAGATGAAGGTTGTAGAGTAGAGAAATGTGTAAGCTGAGTGTGTGTATTTTGAGTACCTTGTACTCATAAATATATGTATGTAGATGTCTTACCTAATGCTCAGTCACAAAGTTGCAGAATATTAGAACTAACAGGGTTATTTATATGTATTAATGGAAAAATACAATAAAGATTAAATAAAAATATATGCATTTATATTGCATATTGCACATTGCATATAATACAATATATAATACATGCACAGTGCATATGTCCAGAAAGTATCCAGCCATTTAATATGAAAAATAGAGACATTTATTGAAGAAGATACAAGATACAAGAAACATTGTACATAGGACAATGATGCCTCAGTCCCCTTCAAAGTAGGCAGTTTGGGACCTCACACGCTTCTCCCAATGGCCATCAGCTGCCTCATTGTATTTTCCTGAATCTCATGGAGGGTCTGAAATCTCTTCCCTTTCAAAGGTGATTTTAGTTTTTGGAAAAGCCAGAAGTCACAGGGCGCCAAATCTGGGCTGTAGGGGGGCTGAGTCACCTGGGCGATTTGATGTTTCACCAAAAAACTCTGTATGAGACGTGATGCATGAACAGGCATGTTGTCCTGCTGAAGCTGCTAAGCACCAGTTGCTCACAGCTGTGGCCTTCTGAGTCATCCAAATAGTTTCTGCAGAGGAATGTTCAAGCTTAATGCAAATTAGATGCAGATTCCTCACTTTATTCACTCAGTCATTTTGAATGCAATGGTCACACAGTACACATGCTCACTCAATAGCATCTACTGCCTCTACTCACTAGTACAGTGAAGCTATTATTGTTCATGCATGCGCATTCCAGTCCACTCTCCTTGGCTGCCAGGTTACATCGATGCTGTGCAAACCATTCTTGTTATAGTAACAATGGCTGGACTTTTCTGTATAGTATAGTGTTTATATGTGTATATAAGTACATACCCTGTATTTATATATATAATCCTGTTAGTTCAACTCCCTTGTTTTTCTGGTGAGTAAACTAATGCCCAGAGAGAGAATGTGCTTTGCTACTTGGAGTCACTTAAGTTATTAGAGTAGTAATTTTTCAACTTTCTTTTTAACAATCACCTGGATGATATTTTAAGAAATATAGATGCCTGGACTCCATGCTAAGAAATTCTAATTCCATTGGTTCACGATGGGACCTGGACACAGTTTTTTTAAAAAAAAAAATTCCTGTGGTGACTTTAATTGGTGGCCAGGGCTGAGATCACTGATGAAGAGGATGGAGCTCATTGCTCCTTACACTGAAGAGCCATCCTGGCTCTTCCTAGGCATGGGTGGTGGAGGCATCCTGAACTCATGACCTGGGTGAAAAAACTACCAATCCCTACCTCCACCCAGAAAAGCCTGGCTCCCAGGAATCCAGTGAGAATGCCAGGTTGTTCCAAGATGCCTGGAGAAAGTTTATTCAAATGCCTCACCTGGAAGCTTCAGCTTATCTGGAAGGGGATTTTCAAGGCTGATACCTGTCTGTGAACATGAACATAAGATATGCCTTAATCATAAATGAGCTCTACAGGGCCTGAGGGTTGGGAGGAGGTGAGAACATGAGGGTCATGAGCAGAGATGAGAGTATTTGGAGGAGCCTTATTCTCATGCTAGAGCCCCCAGGAGAGGTGTGAGGGTGAGGAAGAGAAGAAAATAAGCCCATTTACTGACTCTCTCCCAGGAATACTAATTCATCTTTTTTCCTCCTTTTTGGGACAAGCACATGGCCCATGGACTGTGCTTTTCATTCACATTAAACTTTTCAGTGGAAGAAAGAACTCTAAATGGAATAGTCCTTCAGTTCTCTTGGGTTGCATGTGAAATCAAACGTGGAACAGCCATCATCTGTGTCCCTCTATGCCACCCTGCCTGTCATCTTTCTTTTCTCTAATTTGTTATGTTTGTTATCACATGCTCCCTCCTGGACTTCTCTGTACAGCTATGCAGGCTGTGCACTGTATAATGCTCTTTGCCCCAACCCCTGCTATAATATCTTTGTCACCCTTCACCCCAAAGATCCTTTCTTTTTACTTAATTTCTTGTAAGTTCCTCTTTGATAACTGCCTCAGGAAGTAAGCCTAGCCCTCTGAGGGGTTTGACCCACACCCATCACCCCTGGCAAGGTGGAGCAGGGCCAAGGTCAGGTGTCTATTTGTCCAGAGAGTCAAGGGGCCTCCTTTCCCAGTGGGATGCCCCAAAGAGTTCACAAAATCCAGATTGTTTTCCTCATCACAATTTTTCTTTGCCAGATGTAAATTGTTCTCTAGGTTCACCCAAAGGCCACAGAGGCTATTTCATAAATAAGCTTAACCTTTGCATTTTCCCTTTAAACTGGCAGCTTCCCCCACTCTCAGCATGATTTTGCTCAAACTATATAAATACATACATCCTTACAGCACCCTGCACACTTTGCAACCTCATGGACTTTAAAAAAAAGTTAACTTGTTTAATCTCCATAACAACCCCATGATATATGTATTGGTCAGTTTTAAGGGGGAAAACTTCTGCAAAGGTTGGTATCTGTCACATGCCTATGGCAGAACTGGATTTGAACTGAGGTCTGTCGGTCCCAAAGCCTGTGCCTTTAATCACTTTGCTCCTTCTGAGCTGTCCCACTCTTGCCTCTTACCTTCCCTGTTCCTCTCAATGTTTTCACTCATGGCTCATCATTCTCTCATGGCTTTACTTCTCCAATGTGAGTGGCCAGCTGGGATACCTGCTTTCCTGCCTTGACTCCATCTCACATTTGCCTTCCTGGACTCCTTCAAGCCGCTCTCAGGAATATGCTCAACTGGGCTGGCATTCCAGCTGAGTGTGTCTACATCTCACAAGCAGGACCCAAACACATTTTCTCCTTTCTTTCAGCCCTGGACAGATACCTTCATTTAGTTCCACACCATAGGCTAGCCATGGTCTGACAACGTCCTGTCTGGTTTGAGGCCTGTCTTAATAAAAAAGAGAACAAAAGCATCATCAACAACAACACAAGGCCCCAGTGTTTACCTGCCTCCTCTCCATCCCAAGCTTTATCCCTCTTCCCACTCTTCCCCAAGCCCTTGGGGACCAAGATGGGGAAATTGTCCAGTAATCACATTTCACATGCACTTGCACACAATCGAGGAATTTCTCTCATCTGGTTATCTTTGGCAACACTGGGATGGAAGGGGGTATTTGAAAAATCTTCCTCTGCTTCCATTTTGGAAAAAAAAAGCAGAACATTTTGATTTACTGCCTTATCTTTAAAGAAACCCTACACAGAAAAGGCAGGGAGATAAGATCTATGACTTCATCAGCTTGTTCTCTGAAGTTGTTTCAAGCCTTACCCTCCCCCAACAGACCCCTTAATTTCCTGTTTTCAATATCTAATGGCCAGGAATATGCAACAGTCCAGAACTAAGTGAGCCTGGGGGGTCAGTGCAGGAAGCTGACCAGAAAGGAAGCTTTTAAGATCCAACCTGGAATCTGGCCACAAGTCAGGAGCACATCTTAATTCGTATTTTATTTTTACCTTAACACTGTGGTCAGCAGCTCTGGCTGGCTTGTGGTCTCAGAAGAGCTGCTGGTTTGAAATCTTCAATGCAATTTGAAAACTCATAAGCCCTCAAATTAAAAAAAGAGAAGGAAAACTTTAGCATTTCATAACAAGAATTCTTGACAACCTCTTTCTTTCAAGAAGCTCCAAATGCCTCCCAGATATTGTTGTGTCAGGTCTTGCCACTTCCCACAGTGGAGGCCAACAAACCACTACCATCCAAATCATTTTATGGAGGGGAAAACAGAGACACCCACTGGTTCCTGCTCACACAGCAAGTTGGCACAACATTGTGACAGGTGTTTTACCAAGCCCCAACCAGGCTACGGTAGGGCAGTGTGTGTGTGTGTGTGTGTGTGTGTGTGTGTGTGTGTGTGTGAGAGAGAGAGAGAGAGATATGGGTCACAAGTACAATGTCAAGAGCAAGGAAAATCAACTATCTTTGGCTCTGGCAACTGCCATAGTGGTGCACTCCCTAGAATCTTGGTCATCACTGTGTCCCTTCCATCACTGGAGGATCCTTGGGTAGGCTCTTGTTGGTTGCCATGGTAATACTGCCAGCCATTCTCTTGCCAGTCGGGACTGGCTTCGCCTACAAGGGGCATGACACAGAAACATCTCCATCTGCCAGGCTCATCCACTATCCAGGGGCTGAGCACATGGTGTTTCCGTGCATAGTGAACTTCATGGGGCAGTAAGCTTGGTTTCTCACAGCTGGGCTTCCCTTTCCTGATTCCTATCCCTTTTACTTCCCAAAGGCCAGAGGCCTGACACATAGGGTGGATCTCAGGCCAGAGAGCATATTTGCTACCTGCTCCTGAGGGATGGCTCTCTCTGGTGTGGGTTTGGAGCCCAAGTTTGGGGCCTCCTGCCTGCAAGGCTGACCTAGGGTGGTACTGCCTGTTTCAGGAACTGTATGAATCTTGCTGTCAGAACCTTACCTATATTCACCTCAGTAAATATCACCTAAATTTCAACTACCAGCTTCTTCATTGCTTTACCTCAGGGCTTTCTCAAGCCTTGAAGTGTACTTTGCCTCCTGCTAGTGAGGGTTAGAAGTACAGGAATTAACACCCTTCCCAATGCCCCAGAGCAACCCATAACCACTGACCAACAAGAGTGGGTATATAAATACCCAGCTTCTTGCCCTCAGGTGGAAGAACTCTAAGGTACCTGCTCTACACAGACATTTAGCATCCTCATAGTGGTAACTGGCTTCATGATGCCTTATCTCACTTCCCCACCCTCATCACTAGTGTGTTTTGGAATTACCTGAGAAATGAAACTGTTTGTATTTGAGTCCTTACCTCAGTTTTGCTTTTGGGGACCCAAATTGAGTCAGGGGAAGAACTTCTCTACCAAGCCAGCCACTAATGGAACTGTCACTTCTAAGCTGAAGACAATAATTTCTTAAAACTCTCAATGCTCAGGGGCTAAGGTTGGGGTCTTCTTGCCTTCTTCTTAGGCCTTTTCTCTCTCCCTTTTCATGATTCTCAAAGTCTTGCTCCCCTATTCCTGTCCTTGGTTACATGGTACTGTAGGTCTAATACAAGAGTCTCATTTCATATTATAGTGCTCACTGGGGCAGGGTGGAGGAGCAATGAGTGAGTGTCCCAAATTCACTTGATTTGTAGGTGGCAGGCTAAGCAAGAACCAAAAACCAAGTGTCTGGATTTGTGGTCCAAGGCATTTTTGAAGTACAATTTGTGCACATGTGAGCTTGGTTCATGAGCTTTTGTTCTGCACTTCCTTTCTTTCTCACTACAACAGAGTTGAGTCTCACATGTAGAGTCTCAAAAAAGACTGCTAAGATTCATCATTTAATCAGTGTATGGGGATTGTACTCCCTCCCTGAACCAGACATGTGTCTAGATCAGCAGCTCTGGTGACTGGACACCCAGTGAAGTGATCACAAAGATCCAAGAAACTGCCTCTCTCAAGGCAGAGAGAAATGGTCACATAGGGCTTAGCTGGTAGCATGACAGAGGATCTAGGCGACAGCATGGGCACTACCTGACCATGGACAGAGTCTTTGCATTCACTCCTCCCTTGAGCAAGAATGCTGCTCCTGATATCCACTTTGCTCAGTCCCTCATTTGCTTTTGCTCAAAAGTCATACTCAGACAGAACTTCCCTGAATACTGTCTAAAACAGGGTGTCAAACTCATTTTCACTGAGGGCCACATCAGCACACGGTTGCCTTCAAAGGGCCGAATACAATGTTAGGACTGTATAAATGGAACTACTCCTTAACTAGGGGCAAGGAGCTTGGTGCTCCCACTGGGTAGAAACAAGGTGCCAGGCCGGATAAAACAAGGTAGAGGACCGGATTCGGCCCAAGGGCCTTGTGTTTGCCACCTGTGGTCTAAAATATAAACTTACGTCCATTATATCTTTACCCTGCTTTGCTTTCCTCTCAGCATTTATCATTACCCGATATATAATATGTTTGCTTATTGCTGATCCCTTCATCCCCACCACTAGAATGTGAGCTGCATGAGGAGAGAGAATTTTTCCTGTTTGTCCACTGCTCTCTTCTCAGCATCTAGAACCTTGCCAGTGCATTCTAGAAGCTCAATAAATATTTGTTGAGATGAATTAATGAATCACTGAAAGGCAACAGAGCAGACAGGTTAGTTTCTTTGGCCCAGGTAACACATTCAGTCAAATGGGCAGAGGCAGGATGGGCCCCAAGCTCGTGCACTCCATGGCCTCCAGCCCATTTCTCTACCCTGTGCTGGGCTCATTGAATCTCAAAATAACATAGGACTCATAAAGCAGAAAACAAGGAGAAGAGAGAAGAATTCTTAGTGGAGGCAGTACATCCACTCTTCTGTCCCTCCCTCCCTGCCTGCTTCTTCTTTCCTCTGTCTTATCCCAAGGAGCTTTTTAGCAAGAAAACTCCCTCTGGTCTCTCCCCAGAAATTACAAACTACACTCTGAACGCTTGGATGCAAAATCAACCAATTGTTAAGTTCTCAACAATACCTCATCAGTGAGCATAGCACTATAATTAATGGAGACAACTGTACTTGACCAACAATAAAAAAATTAAATAAAAAAAGTAAATCCAACTCAAGCTCTTTAAAATAGGATCTAATTTAATTGGTGCATTTATTATATTACTGTCACTCCACCCCAACCAGGGGAGAGTATCATTGCAGCAATAGGTGATGAGAGACTTAAGTGGCCCCTCAGCAGGGTTTCTCCAGCACCCCAGGTCTTGACAACAGCCAGGAAGAGACAGGCAGTGGCAAGCCTGGAAAATGGAGAGCCCACAAAAGCTAGGGACCACATGGATGCCAATTGGAACTTGGGTGTGGATGTTGTGGACTTCTGTCTCAACACTTAGCCACACTCCCCTGACAGGCCTCTGGAGGGGGTCCAGGCAGGGGCCTTTCGCTGTCAGCACATCTCCTGAGAAACAAATCTCAGGGCATTGTGTAAAGAAACCCAAGAGAATTAAACACACATTCAAAAGACTAAAGAGTGGGGCATAAGCTGTGTGCTGGGGATCAATGTGTTTCTCTACTTTGTGTCTACATTGTGTCAGCATTAGTTTCTGATCCAAATCACAAAAAAAGTCTATCTTTTTAGAGTAACATATCACAAAACACATATTAGAGCAGTTGCAAAGTTTTGTGGTTAAGAATATTGGCTTAAAAATCATGTGGAAATGGGTTCTAATCCTAGATAAAGAACTTACTAACTTGTGAATTTTGGAATATTTTTGAGTCCCCTTAGTTTCCTTATCTGCAAATTAAAGGTAATAACACCTACTTCATATTTCCTTGATGAATTTCAAGTGCCAGGCCTGGGTCAGCAGAAGCTATTGGTGCCACACCCACATGATTGTGGCCCACCCTGGAGGTTAATGTCAGTCAGTTCCCATTCAGCTTGTGGCTCCTTGCATCTTTCTGCCTGAGAGTTTTTTTTGGCCCTGGAGAACACCTCCACCAGTGAGAAATGGGAGTTGATGGATAAAAACTGCAGCTTCCACACCCAGGTATGCTCTGTATAGTCTCTCAGAGGCCTCCAGAGGAGCTGAACCTCAGTTGCCCACCATGACAACACACTCATTTATTTGCTCACCCTTTACTGGTTTTCTTCCCTTCCCTTTCACTGCTCCACCCCTTAACAGCACCTCCTGGATCACCTCTCAAATAAATTATTGCACCTAAATCCTCATCTCAGGGTATTCTTGGGAGGAATCCAAGCTCACATATTAGCATGGCTCAAGTACTTAACATATGGCACCATATTGCTCTTGTACTTTCTGGATATTTGAAATTCAATTGTGGGTCTCTATGCCTACATTTTGTGTGCATCTATGCAAAAAATTGCCTTGAGAACTTCCAGGAAGGAATCTTTTCCCTGAGGACTCTTGTCACCTCAATGCTTTGTGGCCCTGGAAAGGATTGTGGAGTTAATGCTTTCAACATCTCCTTGACTCCTTGGACCCCATACAAAGATTGACTTAGGGAGAGGCAGGTCACATAAACTTTAGGTGAGTGTTGAAAATGGGTTTATGAGTTGAACTAGGCTCCCCACCAAAAAGATTTCTCTAGTACCTCAGAATGTGGTGTTATTTGGAAATAAGTTTTTTTTTTTTTTTTTTTGCAGATAATTATGTTAAGGTGAGGTCATTGATGTGGGCCCTAACCCAATATGACTAGTGTCCTTAGAAAATAGGAAAATTGGACACAGTGACAGACAGACACAGGGAGAATACCATGTGAAGATTGGAATTATACTCTCATAGACATGGAGCCATTGTGCTAGAAGACAGGGCTGGTACAGATCCTTCTCTCATTCCTGCAGAAGGAACATGGTCCTGCCACACCGTGATTTTGGACTTCTGACCTCCAGAGTTGTGAGACAATACATTTCTGTTTTTTAAGCCATTCAATTTGTGGCACTTTGTTATGACAGCCCTGCCAGACTCATATGGAAGTGTTATCTTTGTGTGTCAGTAAACACTGTGTGTACAACATGTGGATTTCTATTATATGAAGGTGGACTCTTGCTGTGTGACTGTACATACGCTTGGATAAGATCTGTCCTTGGCCATTGCAGCCCAGGATAAACTTTTTCCCCAGGGCCCTCTCACATTCTCTTTCCTTAACTTTTTGTTTCCAGAGCTGTGTTATCTCCCTTCCCCTCCTGTTGCCCTACGACTACCAAGTTTCCAACATAGCTCGATAGAGATCTATGGTGGCTAATCTCTAAAAGCCCCCCCCCCACACACACCTTTTTTTTTTTCAAAGATTCATTCAGGCTTTGCCCTTACTTACCATCAATACTCCATTTAACAAATGAAGTAAAAAGTAGGTAACAGATAAAGTTTCCTACAGGAGTTTCAGCCTGGTGTTCTCAGGTCACTTACTACCTCCCCCAGAGAGTGCCACAGACTCCTTAAATTCCATGGTCTCAACACTGAGCTCACCTGCTGTTACTTCTGGCCTGGCCAATTATAAGGACCTCCTGGGCTGGATATCCTGTTTGCCCCTTCAGGCCATCCTTTGGGCTTCTCCACTCTGCTCTGAGTCTCCAAAGGCTAGCCTTTGTAGGTATATCACCTGGGGAGCCCTGACATCTTGCTCTGGTTAGGTTTCACCAGTGGGCATCTCTGGCAAGAGCTACAAGGGTGGGGATGCAGAGAAGTTGGAATATTTGCTCCCCTGGCTACCTCCTTTTTCCCTCCAGGTGACATTGGTTCTGGCTGTTTTCCTCTCTACCTAATCCCCCAGCTCCTGTCCAGCAGTCCTCTTATGTAGCCAGGGAACTCTCCAGTATCTGGGAATTCTTCCTCCGCTTTTGAATATGCCATCTGTTTCCTGCCCAGAGGCTGACTGACATGATCCTTTGGCTCTAATTTCACCTGTCACCATCTAACCCACCCTGCAAGCTGCTCTGTGAGTGAGCTTTCTAAAGTTCAAAATCTGTCACTATTGAAACACTGATGGGCTACCATTGCATCTTGGGGACTTCAGTACTAATACCTTCTTTTGGTACAGTCAAGTTCTTGCTCAGTCTGGCCCCAGTACATTTTGGCCAGAACTCTTACCCTTCCTGATAGAACAGCCAAAGCTTTGGCAATGCCAGGTGGCCTGTGCTATACTGTACATGCCTAGCACATCTGAGCCTTGCCACCTGTGTTCCCTGAAGTTCATTGCTTCTCCTTCTGTGCCTGAGGAACATGTATACTTCAAGTTTTGGCCCAAATATCATGTGTTCCTGGAAGATATCACTGATCTTCCATCTCTCCCAGCATGGGGTGAATTACATGCTCCCACATGGTTTGTACAGATCTCTGAGCCAGAGTTTATCCCAGCAGTTAATAGTTAGGTTATTGCCTGGTTTGTTTTTCCCACATGTGGTGAGTTCTTTGAGGGCAGAAGTATTATGCCTAATTTCATCTCTCCACCGGCAGCACACCCTATTGATGCTCTGTCCTCCATCACCTTGGACCATATTATTTTGACCCACCTTAGTTGCCTGAAGCCATGGTGGGCAGCTTCAAAGCCCACTGACAATTTCCTACCTCAAGAGCCTGCCTCTCTTGCCTTCTGGGCCTCAGGGTTTCCTCAGCACCTAGGGAGCTTGCTCTGTTACAAGAAGGTACAAGACGGAAGTGCAGGGGAATTAATATCCCTGGGTCCAAAGGAGTGAAGGGCCCTAGGGATAAGAGTTGGTGGATTGGTGCCTCGGGCTTCAAGGCCTCTGGAGAGAGGATTCCCAGCAGGTTATACACAGTGCTTCAGAGACTCCTCAGGGAGACTGTGCCCCAGTTGCCCACAGCAGTAACTCATTCATTAAAGCACCCATCACTGGCTTTTCTTCCTTTTCTGTCTCACTTTTCTCATTCTCTCACTTGTGCTTCCTTTGTACTCTCCAGAATAAACCATCTGCCTCTTAGACCTTGTCTCAGGGTCTGCTTTTGAAGGAACCAAGACTAAGACAGGGTCCTCAGCAGCCACTCAGTGTCCTACACTTAGTAGGTGCCCAATAAATGTCATAGGAATAAGTGATCAAGGACACAAGACACATTGGCCCAATTTGCTCACATGAGGACCACACTGATGTTCAAGAACTGTGTTGTTTTGAGCAGTCAGTTGCATCTCTAGCCAGGAAGATACCACCTACATCTATGGGGGACACTCTGAGCCTTCTCCCAATCAAACTACCTGCTGGGGAGACTAGTGCAGACAAGCAGTTCTGATTATGTATGAAAATGCAGGCCTGGCCTTGCAGCTTATGTGAGAGCCACATAGCTCAGCTAAGCCACCCTGGAGAAAGAATCTTACAAAGAATACTAAAGAGCATACAAATGTGAAGAATAAAACACACGTGACTTTTCTTTTAAAAAAATGGAAATGAAATTATACTTTCATCTTGGCTTTCTCACAAACTGGAAGCCCCAAAATAAGCCCTAAAAAGCAAAAGAGGACTTTATCCAGATTTATGACCTGGATTTAGAGCAACCATCACCTTCATTAGAGTGAACCTCACAGACTATTTTGTGTATTCCCAGAGATGAACCCCAAGGGGATGGCATAGGGGCAGGCCAGTGGGGTCCGGGTTTCATCTCTACCTTTACAGAGTTAATGTGAAGTTCAGGCAAGGTATAGCCAAGGAGACTCACAAAGACCACCAAAGGCTTGGGAATGAGGACCACAAAGGCAAGGAATGGCATTACAAGCAATAAGAATATCATGTGCAAAATCATGGTGTAGTTGAAGGAACCAAAATTTACCTGACTACTGTGTGGAGTGTTAGTATTGAAAGGAAAGAAACAAGAAGGGGGAAGTAAATAGAGGCTCAATCATAAAAGGCCCTGTGTGTCTTGCCAGGGAAAGTCTGTGAGGAATCTGTGAAAGGGAGAAGAGGAGGCCAGTGTGAAAACTACTTCAATAGCCCACTTGAGTGCTGAAACTATGGAGGTGAGTACTTAGATAGAACCAGCAGAGAAGAATTTAAGAGGTTTGAAGGAGGTAAACTGGAAAGGATTGGACATGGGCAGTGTAGAAAAGCCAGGGATATCTGACTGTAAGGTTTTTAGTTTGAGGAACCAGAAGGAAAGTGAGGCCCTTCACTGAGTCATTATATCCAAGGGATAGAAATGAAAGAGGATAGTTTAGTGGTGGTGATGGTAGGTGCACTCATTCGGGGACCAGTGAATTCAGAGTACAGGTGAGGACCTCCAGATGGAAATGTCCTGTGAGTAATTGGATGGATGGTCTCAGAGGAGACATGGATTTTGCACTCATCAGCATGTAAATGGTAATTGAAGCCATTTGAGCTGATGAATTCATCCACGGGAAGTGAACTGAGGAAGAAACATAGGCAAATTCCATGAAAAAAATAAACATGAAAGGAGTGGGTCAGCACAGGAGATGGTGGAATCATCAAAGACATTAAGAGGAGAATGGGAGATGATATAGGGAAAATCAAAGGAGATTCCATAAATTGGCCAACATAATCAAATTCTGCAAGGAAGTCTAGAAAAGTGAAGACAGAAAATTAGTCTCTGTACTCTCTTACTGTCTCACTAAGTTCTTGACTTGGGGCTTGGAGCTTCGTATGTATCTGCCAATCATTGGGAGAGGAGGGTTTATTGACCAGTTTATGGGCTACCCAGGGCCTTTGTCTGTTCTCCTTTGAGACACTTCACAGTTTGTCAGCCTTTCGACCAAAGGCTGGACAAGGAACATAATTTTTTCCCAGTCTATTTTATGACATAATCTATTGGGTTTTTTGAAAGATTTAGCAGAGGAATCATTCAAAACGATTAGTTGATTTCTGGTTGTTGTTGGATTATCTATGAAATTTCATTGTTCAAACTATGGTTGAGTCTTTGTTAGTGTTAGCCATCCTCTTTCACTACATACGCAAATGAATATCACCTGGATACACACACACACACACACACACACACACACACGTAAAAGCAAAAGGAAATAGAAGTGTATATTTAGTAAGCCTCTAGGGGAAGGAGAACTTTCTATGTGCTGAAATGATAGAACAAACCAGAAAGGAAAAAGAACAAGCTTAACTTCAAAGTTAAAAATATTTGTTTATATATAACTCATATATATGCCCATAATATTTATAAAATACTTGCAGCAAAGTTCTTTCTTCTGTAGAGATCAGAAAATGGGAGAAAAGAAACATACTCAGTTGTTAATATTTCAATAGGCAAAGAGCTTGAGCAAATAATTTACCAAAGAGAAAACACAACTAGCTCACCAACGTTTAGAAGAATGTCATGACTCATTAGTAAAATAATAATTGCAAATTAAAATAATGAGGTACTACATTCCTCCGATAAAATTTCCTAAAAACTCACCTACTGCTGTTGAGGGTGTGGCGAAATTGTTGCTGATGACAACATCAATTAATGTAACTTTGCTGGAGAGGCATTTGGCAAATACAAATTAAGATCCATAAAAATGTTCATATGCCTAAACTCAGCAATTCTACTTCTATCCAAAGAAGTGTAGTCTAAGGAAATGATCGTAAACACCATATGCATGGTAAAAACACTATCTGCATGGGAATGTGATAGCAGCAGAGTCACAAATACCAAAATATAAACTTTCAGCTACAAGGGACTGATAGAATAAATTGCAGTGCATTTGCCGGATGAAACATTATGAATCCATTAAAAATGATGGCTAAGAAGACTGGAAAGTACCATGGGGGAAAATGTCGCATAATGTTAACTGAAAGAGGAAGGAAATTTGCTCAAAGCAGTATATGATAATTACATAGATTCACACAAACACATACATAAATTAAAACATGTAAAAAGGCAAGATGAAAATATGCCAAACACTATGCCACATTGTTGCTTTGGGGATGATTTTTCTTTTTTTGATTTTTCCATATACCATAATAGTTATAAGCATGGATTTGGAGGATCAAATAATCTTGGGTTCAAATCCTAATTTCATCATTTACTGTGTCACCTTGAGCGAGTTATTTAATCTAAACTTTAAGCTTCCTCCTCTGTAAATTGGGAATTTTAACATCTGCCTCAGAGAAGTGTTATTAGAATTAAATGGAATACAGGAAAAGTGCTTGTCATTGTGCCTAGAACATAGTAAGTTAGCAATAAATGGAAATTTTATTATTGTTGTTATTATTATTTAGATAGTGCAAAAAAGTCCATAGTTTTAGAAACTTGTTGAACATTATAGATTGGAATGTATGCCTGAATCCAAACAATGCTATTTTTTTCTCCTGCCCTCCTTTCTTCACAGACAACCATCAGAAAAGATTGTCAAAGAGTTAATTTTAGAAGGGAAAAATATTTGCTTTGCTTAACTAATGAGAACTTCCTCATTTTTCTAGTTTGTTTTTGTTTCAAGTTGTTTTCATATCAACACCACCACGGCAGGATGTGCCAGGTACCAAGACTGGGAAATTTCACATAGAAATAACTCTCACCAATGCACATAGTGAGATGCCAGGGATTCTGTGGGGCAGTCTAGCCAGAAACCCCAGTAACAAATGGCTCAGAGGACCTGAGTGAGGCTGAGTGTGTGTGTGTGCATGCGTACGTGTGTGTGAGTGTTTTAAGTGGGTGGGGACTTCATGAGAAAGGCCAGCTAGGAAGTAGGTGAAGGCAGAACCCTAGTGGGTAGTCAAAGTCCCCCACAAATTATATTGTGTGGACATCTCCTCTCTGGCCAAGGTTTGTGTACATGTAAAAGCTGTGAGCTCAGAAATTCCCTGAAAACTCATTCTATCCTCTAACTCTTTCATTCCTTTTCTCTAACCCTCCTATGTCTACCAGGCCTCCAGGCTCTTCCTCTTCTTCCATTCCCAGCAATCACCCTCCCCTCTTCCTTCTCAGACAAGCTTTAGACTGTACCATTGATCATTAGCTTCATGGCCTTATCAGCACCCACAATACCCTCCCCTCTGGTCCTTCCACCAGAGCAGCTGGGTCAATCCAAACCTACATTCCCCCTTCCCTGATAGCAGTCACCCTGTTGGGTAAAATCTTACAACTATGTCCAAGGAGGAGATTACAAACTAATTTTATTCTGCCTCAGTGTAACTATAAACAAGCAGCACCCATCTCTTACTCTGTCTAGGATTCCTCATTCTCCCCACCCCACTGCCTTCCCCACATCTCACTTCTATTCCTTAATTCAGCTGCTTCCTTTTCTCCTCAAGCTCACAGCCCCATCTCTAGCTCCCTCATTCTTGTTAGGTGCCCTAATATCCCAATTCAAAGACAAGAGAGTTGAGGCATAAATTCCCTAAATTCCAATCCCCTTGCCTTCAAACTTTACCTTTTCCTGTTTTTCATCTGTCTCTGAAGAAAAGTATTCCCTCTCCTCACCAGGAATAACTCCTTTTTCCTTGTGAATAATGCCAACCTCCCCTGTACTGATTCTTAACTATCTGTAGCTAACCTGTAGTGAGCAATTCATTCTGTGTCAGCCACACTTTCAATATTTTACCTTCTTTAATATTTATAACAACTTTTACAGGTTTTCTCTATTATTATCTTTATTTTAAATGTGGGGAAACTAAAGGTCAAAGAGAAGAAGTAATTTAATTAAGGCCACCCAGTAATGATTGTTGAAGCAGGAATTCGAACCCAGGCTACCTGGCTCCAGGGCCCATTATCTCAGCAACTGCATAATGCTGTCTCTTGGTTTTTCTTAGGAAACTTGTTCCATCAATTATGCTTTTTCTCTAACCTCTTCTCTCTCTACTTTACACATTCAAATTATCTTTCTTTCTAAAATAAACATTTGTTTCCTACTCTTCTTCCTCAATGCTCTCTGAATCCTTCCAATACCAAATTACCTCCTAAAATATGCAACATGCTCTCTTCACTTCCTGATAATTGTTTACTCTGTATCCCCCTCAGTCTGACTTCTTTCTTCATCTTGCCTTTGAAACCTGAAGACCTTGTGGTAGATTTTATTTTTTCAAGATGGCCACAACAAAGTTTCCTAAGCTCCCACCTGCTCTTTTTATAACGTCACATTGATAATTCCTTTCGTGAAAAGGTGGGGTTTAAACCAATAAGGAGTTAATCACCAAAATGTATACAGAACTCATACAACTCAACATCAGAAAAACCAATTTAATTCAGGTAGAGGACCTGAATAGACTCTTCTTCAAAGAGGACATACAGATGGTCAATAGTCATAAGAAAAGATGCTCAGTGTCACAAATCATCCAAGAAATGCAAATTAAAACCACAATGAGATATCATCTCACATATATCAGAATGGTCATCATCAATAAATCAATAAACAAGAAGTGTGGGCAAAGATGTGGAAAAAGGGGTACCCTTGTGCACTGTTGGTGGGAGCGCAGATTGATGCAACCACGACAGAAAACAGTATGGAGAGTTCTCAAAAAATTAAAAACAATACTGCTTTATGACCCAGCAATTCCACTTCTGTGAATTTATCTAAAGAATCCAAAGACACTAATTCAAAAGAATATATTCTCCCCTATGTTCATTGCAGTGTTATTTACAGTAACCAAGATATAGAAGCAGCCCAAATGCCCATCAGTAGATAGGTGGATAAAATGTGATGGTACATATGTATATATCATGGAATATTACTTAGCCATAAAAAAGAATGAAATGTTACCATTTGCAACTGCATGAATGAACCTAGAGGGTATTATACTAAGTGAAATAAGCCAGTCAGAGAAAGACAAATACCATATGATTTCACTTACATGTGGAATCTAAAGAGAATATTTTTAAAAAGTAGAAACTGACTCAGAGATACAGAGAACAGACTGATGGTTGCCAGAGGGGAGAGGGTGGGGGACTAGCTAAAACAGATGAAGGGATTAATAAGTACAAATTAGTTACAAAATAGTCATGGAAATATAAAATATAGCGTAGAGAATATAGTCCATAATATTGTAATAACTGTGTATGGTGCCAGGTGGGTTCTGGAAATATTGCAGGGAACCATTTATGAAGAGTATGGTTGTCTGGCCACTATGCTGTGTCCCTGAAAGTAACACAAAATAATGTTGAATATAAAGTGTAATTAAAAAATAAAATTAAGGCCCTGGCTGGTGTAGCTCAGTGGATTGAGTGCGGGCCTGCGAACCAAAGGATCATGGTTCAATTCCCAGTCAGGGCACATGCCTGGGTTGCAGGCCAGTTCCCAGCAGGGATGCACGAGAGGCAACCACACATTGATATTTCTCTCCCTCTCTCCTTCCCTTCCCCTCTAAAGATAAAATAAATAAAATCTAAAAAATAAATAAAATAAAAAAATAAAATTAAAAAATAAAAAGAGAAAAGAGATGTGGTTTATATTCCTTCTCCTTAAAGCTGAGCAGGCCTGTAACCATGGCAGAATTGACTCTATGTGACTTTTGAGACTAAGTTATAAAAGGCAATACAGCTTTCACCTAGCCTTTTAAAGGTTGCCACTCTTAGAACACAGCTACCATGCTGTGAGAAAAGCTAGCAGCCACATGGAGATGCCATGTGGAGATACTCTGACTCGTAGCTCAGCTAAGGTCCTAGCCAACAGCCAGTATCAATCATCAAACATATGAGTCAAGATGTTTCCAGATGATTCCAACCCTTGGCCTTTGAGTCTTCCTGGTAAGGCCCTGACACTGTGAAGCAGAGATAAGCTAACTCTGCTGAGCCCTGTTCTAAACAGTGATGGATAATTAAATGTTGTTGTTCTTCTAAGGCACTATATTTTGAGCTAATTTGTTATGCTGCGAGAGTTATTGGGGTAGACTCTAACAGTTATCAAACTTAATGGTATCTTTGTGGTTGCCATTCTCCAAATATGCCTTTAGCATTTGACCTGGGACTTTCCTTTCTCCTCATATTTCTGTCTTCAACGACTAGAAGAGAGTAAGAAGAGATGACTAAATGTAAAATGGGATAATGGTTTTGATCATGGAGCAGAAAAAAGGGACATTAGTGGAAAAGCTGGTGAAATTTGAATAAATTTTATGATTTAGTTAATAATATTGTACCAATGTTAATTTTCTGGTTTTGATAAGTGTATTATAGTCATGTAAGTCATTACAATTGTGGAAAGTTGGGTGCAGGGAATATGAGAATGCTGCATTATTTTTTGCAACTTTTCAGTAAGTCTAAAGTTATTTTAAAAGATAAGTTAAATAATAAGAACAGCACATAAAATAATGACAATATTTATGAAAAATTTAAAAGATCTCTCCACCCTTGGCATCTGAGACTCTAGTTTCCTTGTTTCCCTTTTCTTTGGTTACACTTTCTCATTCTCCATTGGTAAGTGTTCCCTGTTGCCCACCCAAGAGGTTGATGCTACTCAGCATTTTAGTTGGTCACTATGCTGTTTTTACACAGCCCTAATGATCACAGCAAAATCCAGGGCCCAGCGTTCTCCACTTCTAAGCTTTTAACTGAATATCCACCTGCCTCCAGTATTCCAGATCTATTTTGGTGCCACTCAGGCAAGACACAGCTGATTATTTCTCTTCTGGCTGCATCCTCTGATTCCTCTTACTCAGGTCCTCATTTCAGCAAGTGACCTCACTGTCAACCCTGTGGCCCTTGGTAGAAACCTCAGTTCCATTAATGCAAATAACCCAGCAACCTAAATGGTTTTTAAATTTTGTCATCTCTTCTCTACTCCCACGGCCAGATCCCTGTCATCTCTTATCTATAATAATGCAGTCGTCTTCTAACCGGGTTTTCTGCCTCTTGTTTCTACCTTCTGTCTCAGGTTAGTGACTGTCACCAAAGATTATTCTGAAGCACAAATAATGGTCATGGCATTTTAATGGCTCCAGATTTTTGGAATGAAGTTCAAACTTTATAACATGGGATGCAAAGTCTTTCTCAAAACTGGTCCTAGGTAGCCTTATCCAACCTCATCTCCTACAAACCTTTCCCCCAATCCCACCATCTTCAGTCCCAGCTTCTTACAACCACTTCCCAAACTTGATAGCGTTCTTTACCCACTGCAAGCCTTTGATCTCACTGTTCCCTCTTCCTGGAATCACTGGTGAAATCCCAATGTCTTGTAGCCCCAACTCGAGTGCTCTCTTATGTGAGAATTCTTCTCTGATGCTACCAGAAAGCATTAATCACTAATTATTCCTGATCTTCTTCCCTAATAAAATGTTTATAAAATGCTATTGTTTTCATATGATAAAATGTAAATGTCCAGAGGACATAGACTGGAACTTACTCACCATTGTGTCTCTCAATAAATGGTGAATGAATAAGGAATCAAATAGATATATAAGTGAATAGATGGATACTGAGATGGTGGTGTATGGGTGGATGGATGTGTGAGTAGATTAGGTGGTAGGTAGGATAGATAGGTAGGAAAGATATGGGTGGACTCATGAGTGAATGACTAAGTGGATGGGGGTAGAAGGAGGGATGGATGAGTGGTGGTTGATGGTCAGACAGTGAGTATGTAATTGGACAGCTGGTGAGTAGGTGTATGGATATGGACTGGGTGGCAAGTGGGTGAACGGATGGATGAATGGCGGATGGGTGAATGAATAGGAATATGGATGGTAGGTGGATGAATAAGTGGATTGGATATGGGAGTGGTTGTAAGACAATGAGTGAATGAAAGATAAGTGGTGAGTGGGTAAATGTGTGGGTGGAGAGTAGAATTTTGGTTTAATACAAAGAAAAATCTTAGAAGAAAGTGAAAACTTTAGAGTTATGTGTCTTGAATTTGTTTGGTTGGAAATGGGCCCAATGTCAATTCAGACCCCTGCTTGCTCACCTACCTTTACACTTAGGGATCTTAGGGCAGAGAACTGTGCTGGTCATCTCTATTTTCCAGATTCTACCACAGTTCTTACTTTGTTCAAAGAAGCTTAAGTGATATTCATCTAATGCAACACAATTCTTCCTACACAATATTCTTCCTCTAACTTCTAGAAATAAAGGGCTTAAAGAAATATACTTTCTTTGATTCATGGGGGGGGTCTGGTCTGTCCTTGATTCTGTCCAGTTCACTACTGCCTTGTTTTCTTTCTTTCAACATTGAACAAGACGTGCACCCCCCACCCCCGCATTAATTTCTCTGGGTACAACCTTTGTCATCTGTAAAAGGAATCTTGGACTGTTAGTTAGTTTTACCAGCTTGGCATTTCTTGATCCCAGGATCCTATGGAGGTAAGTAATGGGAATATGCCCACTACTGTTAGTGATTCCACAGTCTGAAAGGGGAACCACCCATTTGCCTCTGAGAAGACAATGAACAGGTCAAATATCTCTGCTTTGGGCTAGGATTACATCTGCTCTGGCAGAAACACTGGAAAACTTTAGGTTTCACTAACCAGAAGCCTTGTTCTATAATTTTATTGAATAAAATTATATTCAATAAATTATATTGAATAATATATTAAATAACTATAATTATAATATAATTAGATATTATACAAATATAATATAATATAAATAATTATATTAAATAATATAGTTATATTACATTGAGTTCTTTATTGAGTAAAAGTGGGAAAATGAATGAATTATTTTGTAATAGTTGTAGATTTGTTGCAGAATCTTTCCAAATATGGCAATAATAGGGGGAATGCCTTCTATCTCCTCATGGTCCTTAAATTCAGCTGGTCCACCCACACTGCACACCAGAGCCTCCCCAGACCATACCCTCATTCCAGGTAATTTCTAGCTTGTTCTACCTCATGTCTACCTGTATTCCTACCTCAGATCTGCCATTCTGGTTTGCAGATTCATGAGTCCCCAGTGTCTACACCTACTTTTGGTCTACATGGTTTTTGGAAGCCCCTATGGTCTCCTTCTTTGGAAATACTGGGTGATCTCTCCTTAAATATTCTCCATAGTCTTCTCAGCTGAGATACTCTGTTCTTTATTCTGTGCCTTTGTTCCCCTCTGACAATGTTCACCCTCACTCCACTAGCTTGACTGCAGGGGAGAAATCTGGACTGTGATACACAAGATAGATGGGATCTGAGGTCCTTTCTCTTGGAAATCTCCCATGACATTGTGAGAAGGAACCTCATGACCCAAGGATGGGGCTCTTATAGCCATAGAGGGCTGAACCATAGAGGGCACCCCAAATTAAAAATTATGAACACACTTGCTCCTCAATGGGTGGTGGTGTGAGGATTAGCAGTATCAGTATTACCTGGAGTTGGTTAGGAATACAGAAACTCAGGATTTGTCCCCAGACCTCCTGAGTCAGAATCTGCATTTCAACAAGATCTCTGGGGGATGCAGTGTACAATAAAATCTGAGAGGCCCTGGGATTGATGACAAAAACTTAGTGTTTAGTCAGTGAGTTAAAACCCTCATCAGCTCCAAAATGTCTTATCATACTCCTACCAACAAAAGTCACCCATAATTCAGGGAATAGCTGCTCCAAGAAGTTTCTTCATTATAAAAATACAATTAAAACTCTGAGTAGTTTACTCTCTCATTTATATCTTAGTGTAATTTGTTTTCCAGCCATAAGCAAAGCAGTCACCCAGCATAGCTCTGGAGAAATGCAACAATAAAGAGAAGCTTTCATAAGAAAGGCAAAGGGACCTAGCAATGTGGGAACACAGTCAGACAACATCTGGCAGTACATAGAAGGAAGGGGGTGAAGTAAGGAAGTATAGAGCGAGGGATGATCAGGTCTAATATGGGAAAAGAGGGGGCTGAATGTAACTCCAGGTGTAGGCTGAGGTGTGTTACCCAACTCTTATATACAGCCTTAACTCCCAGTACCTCAGAATGTGAATGTATTTGGAGAAAAAGTCTTTAAAGAAGTGAACAAGTTAAAAGGTGATGGTTAGGGTGAGGCCCTACTCCAACAGGACTGCTGTCCTTATAAGAATAGGAAATTTAGACACACTGAGAAACCCAGGAATGCATGCATACACAAAGGGAAGATCACATGAGAACACAGTGCAAAGGCAGCTGTCTGCAAGCCAAGGAGGGAGGCCTCCAAAGAAACCAACTCTGCTGACATTTTGATCTTGAACTTCCAGTTTCTATAACTGTGAGAAAAGAAATGCATGTTGTTTAAGCCTTCCGATCTGTGGTATTTTGTTATGGCAGCCTGAGTTAACTAAAACAGCACCTTTGACTATTTGGCTGTTTTACCCATAACTAGTCAAGGAAGGCAGTGTGTCATCTGGGGCAGTGGTGCCTCTCCTCTACACACATATCCTGCTTCTCTTCATGATTGTTAACAAAAAAATGTATGCTGGCTGAACCCAGAACAGAAGCCTCCTAATCCTAATACTTCCTTTCAAACTCTTCTCCATAAAATTGCCTGCACTGTACTTGCCAATTGCATGGGTCCTTTCAACAGTGAGAGGGCAAAGGGCTATACAAAAAAATGGCTAATACTACCATAGTATCTACTTTCTACCAGGCATTGTTCTGACCACCGTGTGTATATCAAGCCACTTAAGCTTGCAAATTAGGTTCTTTTATTTCTCTTCTGCAGTGGAACTGTAGTATCCCCACCCCTTCAAGGATGAAGGATTTTCCCTCACTCCTTGGTTGGTGAGCTGCCAGCAGATGACCCTAGACTACTAGTCTATGAGGGGATACCTCAGTTAAAGAGAGTCAGCAACCCTCATCCAATGATTGATCAATGTAGGGGTATAAAGGCCAGACCCCTGCATCTTAACTCTGGACCATCCCAGTTCCAGATTTCCCTGTGAGGTCAGCTGAAGCCTTTGTCAAGAATCTATTACATCCTGATTTCTCCCCCACCCTGCTTCCTCCCTTTTCCTTCCATGATCTCCAACCACAAAAGTACACCTAGTAACATTCTTGCATGCTCATCTGCCTCTCCGAATTGGCTTCCTGGGAAATTGAACCTTCAACACCTTACTTTTACAAATTAAGAAACTGAAGTTCAGAGAGATTCCATAATTGTCCCAAAGCCATACCATTAGCAGCTGATAAAACTAGAACGTGAACCCAGGAAGTCTGACTCCAAAGTCCACGCTTTTTAAAAAGGTTTTATTTCTTTATTTTTAGAGAGAGAGGAAGAGAGGGATGAAAGAGAGGGAGAGAAACATTACTGTGTCGTTGCCTCTCTCATGCCCCCTGCTGGGGACCTGGTCCCCAACCCAGGCACTTGCCCTGACTAGGAATCGAACTGGTGAACCTTTGGTTCACAGGCCAGCGCTCAATCCACTGAGCCACACCAGCCAGGGCAAAAGTCCACAGTTTAAATAACATAAACCTCCCCAGTGGTTAGATAACTGAATGCCAACCCTTTCTGTGACAGAACATGACCTGGAGAAGGTGAAACTCTGGACTTTCACCTCCTGACTCCCTGCAAGTATATTAAGAAGCCAGCAAAATGGATTTCCTCAGAGATCCACCATGGTTCTGTTTTCCTAAGAGGCAACCTGAAAGACCATGTATGAAGGTTCTCCCAACACCTGCAGCCCAAGTAGCTCTTTCCAGGCCAGCCATGGTGAAGACAGCCTTCCTTCCTCTGACCTGGCCCTCCCTGCTGCTGCCCAGCTCATGTAGAAGCATGGCATAATTGCTCAACCTGTGGAAGTGAACTGAATCAGCACCCCTCTGCTGACAGCGTTAGTGACGAGTGATCACATCAGGACACCAAAAACAGCAGCCAGGACTCAAGCGCCTGTGTTATTTACTGGTCCATCATGTATAATTTCAGAGTTTAATTTTATCTTTACAAACTTACAGGTGCAAAATGCAGCATAAAGTTCTTTAAGGGGTCCCTGTGAGAAACGAGGCTACACTTGTCCTCCCTCCCCACCCCCATAAGAGCTCTCAGAGTGGCTCACTCAAATTAAATCATTATTGAGGAGGAATAATCCTGGTAGGTTCAGAAAATCAGTTTTAAATTCAGCCTGCTAGCAAAATTCTGAATGTATTTACTTTCTAGATTTCATTTCTTCATCCATATTAAAGCTCCATGGCATTATCAATTATGGGTTTATTGCAAAGCACAATAGGATTCAATCTGGAGGAATGCCTCAGGGTATGTCTTAGGAGGACGATAAAGCTAATAGTAACGGGTCTACAACTTCTAAGGCTAATTTTCACAGCTACAAATTTCATAAATAAATAGAAAGCATGTCAGTTTCTAGTCACCCAGCTTGAGGTCTCTCATACTGATAAAACAGGACCTTCCATCGCACCCAGAGATCAGAGGGCTACAGTTTGAGTCTTGGTGGGCTGAAGTTTTTCTGGTCCCCTGAGGGCATGAAATGAGCAGTTCAGATGAAGCCTTTTGGGACCCATCTACTGCTCCTCTAACCAGGCCAGGAGCTGGTTTGAATGAAAATGGGCACAAAAACAAAGCCATCTCTGGAATCTGGGAGGCCAGCCCTATAGCTCAGCCCAGAATCCAGTCATACTCTGAGTCTGGGTGGCATGGGTTGTCATGCATTAGTGTTGCACTGCATAAGCTAGGCTTCGGGGTTCCAGGCAGTATGGAACTGTGTCTGATATAGGCTGGGGCATCTCTTGTCCTTCGGGAAAGAGCAGGCACCAAGGAGAAGGAGGTGGTGGCAGGGGGGTATTTCTATGCTCCTGACTATTCTTAGCCAGGTGTCTCATACAGAGACGATGAGTCCTACCCACTGACTCTGTGTTGCTTACACTCCCACCTTGCCTGCCATGTTGTATGTGACACTCTGGTTTCCAGAATTGCATCCTCTGGCTAACCTTAACTAGTAGCAGTCAATTTCCCATGAGCTCAGACTCACTTCCAGCTGACAGCTTTCCACCTTAGGTATGGACCTTTAGTCTTTCCACTTTCCACCCCAGGGCTTCTCCCATTCTGCAACAACCCTGTTGGCTGTGCAAGTGCAACACTGAATGGCAAGTTTAACAACTACAGAGTCAATCTTCAACCAATATAGGGCAGGAGCCAAAGATAAATGCTTTCACTTCCCTTGTTTCAGATGGCTAACTCAGTCCAGAAGCACTCTCAAGGTGTCCCAGAAGGGCCAAACCCTGGCTGCCTGTGAAAGCACCTTTAACTCATACTTAAACTCACTTTCCCTCTTTCTCACCTCTCTCTTCTTGCTCTCTCTTTCCTGATTCTTATGATCACCTCTCAAATGTATGCCTTACACCCAAGTCTTAGTCTCAGGTTCTGCTTTGAGAAGGAACAAAGACAGATATACATCATTAGATTCACTCCTTAGAGTAGTTAAAAGCAGAGTATCTTCCAATAGCTCTTGTAAAAATAAACACATGGAACTTAGCAGGAGAGAAAAAGTCTTCTCCCTAGTCTATTCACATGTAAATTTCATCAGGGGAGTTATTTCTTACTTGGGAAGGTAGGGAGAGAGAAGAATCAGAAGATGTAAGGCTTTAAATGTGGGGAGAGGTGGCAGAGAACAGGGCAAAAGAGGCCTTGGGGAAGCAGGACTCAACAGGAGTGACAACAGCAAGGGCAGGCAGCAGGGAATGTGCCTTAGGGTTTTTCTGTGTGTGTATATGTATGTGTGTGTGCCTGTGTAGAGGGGGCTGAACAGCTTCCAGGCAGCAGGAAGGGGCACCTTTAATTGAGGAAAGACCTAGGTCCTAGGACAACATGCTGGGGTGGAGACTTTGTGACGATCATTTTACTTAGGACTAGTTCTAACTGGACATAATTTCTGTCCTCAACAGTGACCTCCAGATGCCAGTAGTGCGAATGAGAATATATAATTATGGCTGTTCAAGATGTGGTAGGAAAACAACAAAGCCAACACAGAAATCAGTTGATAGATGTCTCAGGAATCTTTACAAATTCAACTTAGTCTGAAAACAATATTTATTCATAATAACTGACATTTCTTAAGAGATTACTAGGTACTAGGAACTGTTCTAAATTATTTATCATATTTTAGCTATTTAATCTTCATGACAACCTTGTGAGGTAGGTACAATTATTGTCCCCTATCTACAGATAAGGAAATTGAGGTACATAGTGGCACTGTAACTTGGCTGAAATAATGCAATTACCAACATGCTGGACTAGGATTTGAAGACAGGTAAAGCGTGACCAAAGTGCTTGGTACTTTAGAGACATAGGTGTCATATAAGACACATTTCTGGCTCTTTAGAACTCTAAAATTTACTGGGAGAGACAGACATTTACACAAATACCAAAATATGAAGGAAAAGAAAATAAACCCCATAATAGCCTCTAGGGTACCATTCTGTTAAATAGTCTTTGATTCTATGGCTTCTGTCTCATTGTAGCTTTTATAGGACCAGGTGCTTGGAAGTTTTGGGGAGGATGTGTTGAAGGTCCCAGGAGTAGATGAAGTTAGGCTGATGGGTTAATCCAAATGAAGTCAAGCCATCTCAATGTTGCTGAGTGAGGGCTGAGCTCCTCCTTCAAGATTTCCTGTAGATCATCTACATCAGCTACATCAGGTTTCTCTCAGAGGCAACTTCTTTCATTCAGTTATTCTGTAAACCCATGTTGAGCCTCTGCAGCTCCTATGTGCATATCCCCACTTGTTTTAGGCAGCATAAATGCTCTGCTTAGACCCACTAGATAGGCATCCATGTGCCTGTACCCTGTTGAAATTACAAGGGTGTGTAAAGTCAGGGCAGACCTGGCTCTGACAGACTATGCACAAAGTGAGAAACTGAAAGAAGACCTTTGAAAGGAGAGGGAGCAGGAGTGAGTCTTATAAAGGAGTCCAGGATGAAAGAGACCATGTGGACCCTGACAGAGTGAGACCCTCGGTTCCTGAGTTTCTATTCTTGGCCTCGGTTTACAAGACTTGCTGTTCTCCATTTCCTGTTCGTGGAATTTTGCAAGATCTGTGTATTCACAAGTAAACCTCCTTCTTCCTGGAGCTAGCTTGAGTGGGCTCCTTTTCCTTCCAGACAGAACAACCTTTTCTGGGGGGGGGAGTGCTGGTAGGGAAATGAAGACAATTGTACTTGCACAACAATAGAAATATTTAAAAAAATAAAAAATACAATAAAGATTAAATTACAAAGAAAAAAAAAAAAGGTGTTCATGGATCGGAAGATTAACATCATCAAAATGTCCATGCTACCCAAAGCAATTTACAGATTCAATGCAATGCCTATTAAAGTACCAATGGCATATTTCACAGACATAGAACAAACACTTCAAAAATTTATATGGAACCATAAACGACCTCAAATAGCTGCAGCAATTTTGAGAAAGAAGAGCAAAATAGGAGGGATCACAATACCTGACACCAAACAGTATTACAAGGCCACTGTAATCAAAACAGCCTGGTACTGGCACAAAAACAGGCACATGGTACAGTGGAACAGAACAGAGATCCCAGAAATAAACCCAAGTCTCTACGGTCAATTAATATTCTACAATGGGGGCAGCAACATAAAATGGAGTAAAAGTAGCCACTTCAACAAGTGGTTTTGGGCGAACTGGACAGCTACATGCAAGAAAATGAAACTCATGCACCAACACAAAAATAAACTCAAGGTGGATAAAAGATTTAAATATAAGCCATGACACCATTAAAGTCCTAGAGGAGAACATAGGCAGGAAAATCTCAGACATTTCACGCAGCAACATTTTTACTGATATGTCCCCTAAAGCAAGGGACATAAAGGAAAGAATAAACAAATGGGATCTCATCAAAATAAAAAGCTTCTGTGTGGCTAAAGAAAACAGTATTAAAATAAAAAGAGAACCAACTGTATGGGAAAACATATTTGCCAATGATACCTCAGACAAGGGTTTAATCTCCAAAATATATAAAGAACTTGCAGGACTCCACTCTAAGAAGACAAGCAACCCAATTAAAAAATGGGCAAAGGACTTGAACAGACACTTCTCCAAGGAGGACATATGGAAGATCCAGAAACACATGAAAAGATGCTCGATATCGCTAGCTATCAGAGAGATGCAAACTAAAACCACAATGAGATACCAACTCACACCAGTCCGAATGGCCATCATAAACAAAACAACAAACAACAAGTGTTGGAGAGGTTGTGGAGAAAAGGGGACCCTAGTAAACTGTTAGTGGGACTGCAGACTGGTACAACCACTATGGAAAGCAGTATGGAATTTTCTAAGAAAACTAAAAATGGACCTACCTTTTGACCCAGCAATTCCACTGCTAGGATTATATCCTAGAAACCCTGAAACACCAGTCCAAAAGAACCTATGCACCCCAATGTTCATAGCAGCACAATTTACAATAGCCAAGTGTTGGAAGCAACCTAGGTGCCCATCAGTAAATGAATGGATCAAGAAACTATGGTACATTTACACAATGGAATTCTATGCAGTAGAAGGAAAGAAGGAGCTCCTACACTTCACGACAGCATGGATGGAACTGGAGAGCATTATGCTAAGTGAAACAAGCCAGGCGGTGAAAGACAAATACTGTATGATCTCACCTTTAACAGGAACCTAATCAACAAATCAAACAAACAAGCATAATATAACCAAAGACACTGAAATTGAGAACAGGCTGACAGTCACCACAGGGGAGAGGGGAGGGAATTTCAGGGGAAAAGGGGAAGGGTTTAGAACAACAAGTATAAAAGACACATGGACAAAAACTGGGGGGTGGTGGAAGTGGGACAGAGGTGGGGTGGTGGGCTGGGATGGGAGTAAAGACAGAAAACTGTACAAGAAAAACAATTAAAATTAAAAAAAGAAAAAATTCCTGGACAGGGTCAACAGTGTAGTGATTATGGGGGGAAGGGAGGTGTTAGGTGGTAGCAGAGGGTATAGGGGGGGATAAATGGTGATGGATGGAGCTTTGACTTGGGTTAGTGAACACACAATACAGTGTACAGATTGTGTTGTAGAATTGCGCACTGGAAACCTATATAATATTGTATTAGGGTCACCCCAATAAATTCAATAAAAAGAAGAAAAGAAACAAAACAACCTCTTATTATTTATTTTTCAGATTAAACAGAATTAAAACTTTCACAGTGTGGTATACTAGCAAATACTAAGTTAACATATTAAAGAAGGCAGTGATATGTGCCTAATAAATATGTGAATAACATATTTTGCTCTAAAACATAGGTGATGCAAACATGTAATGTCAACATCCTAACTCCTTTATATAATGAGTCAAAGGGGATTTAATAAAATATTTAACATAAGGAAATACTAATTATAAATCAATTATTATGACAAAAATTAACTTTACAATTACAGTAGAATTTATTCATTCAGACATTAAAAGTATTCACTGACCATTGATTATCTGCCAAGAACTTGCTTAGATTTGAGAAATTTGGAATTGAACCTGTCATAGATGATACCCTCAAAGTGCTTACATTCTAGATATGCAGAGAATACATTAGTCAGACAATAACAATAACACCTAGAACTTTGGAAAAATTTAGTGACAAAATATTATAATAATTAATACAAGTTGGAAATGAAATTCCCAAGATGCCAGGATCAAATAAAAAGTTAAATCAACCTAATAAATCCATAAATTGATGCTGTAACACCTAGGGAGTTTATCAGGAAAACTATAGATTTTAGGGGCTACGGATCAGTGTTTGAACATTCATATGGAGCCAGAAAATATTGTTGTGGGTACTCATAAAATGAGAGGGCTTAAAGTGAGGTCTTTGCATAAAGCTGATCCTTATGATGATGAAAAAGGGTATTGAACAACTTTGCCATCAGTTCAGAATAGTGGCAAGTATCTGCTTCTCTTTTCCCAGAGCTCTAGGTAATAAATAAAAAATAATTTGAAACTATGCATAGTGATGGAGGTTAACAAGAGTTATTGTGTTAATCTTTTCACAATAGATATAAATATCAATTCATTATGTTTTACACTTGAAACAATATAATGCTATATGTAAATTATATATCAATTAAAAAACCCTAAATGGCAATTCAAAGCCCTGTGGAGTCTGAATTTACACTACATTCGTGGTATAGGTGTTCCTCAAGTCATAATATTACATAAAATATGGCGCTAGAAAGCAAAGGCAAGACTCTTCTGTAACAGGGTTGCCACATTCCAGAGTGAAAAACACTCCCATCCAGCCTTGTACAAAAGACTAATGACTTCATAATAAAACACTTTACAAACCAGGTGAAGACATGATTCACCACGAGGGAGAGTCAGCAGAGAAACAAATAGGCAAATGTAAACATAAGCCTCCAAGACTTTGAGGTAACAGAACAACTGAATAAGACTGTAAACAAATTTAAAATAATTAAATTCAAAGAAGTATAAGTCATAATGAAAGGATGTGATACTACGTTAAAAGAAGAAAAGCAGTCATATTCAAAAAAGAAACAAGTCAATTTCTGGAAATGAAAAAAGGTGAAATTAAAAATTTATTGAATGAGTTAAGCAGAATAAGAAACAAAGTCTGAAAAGAGAATTCTGTGAACGTCAAGATGGCTGAAGAAATCACTTGCAATGTATAGTGAGATAAAGTGATAGGAAACATAAAAGAAGGGCTAGAGAACATAGCGGACATAATCAGAATATTTGGCATATATCTAATAAAGTTACTAGGAGTAAAGAATAGAGAATGTAGGGGTGTGCCTAAATTAGAAATACTCATGGCAGAGAACTTTAGAGAATTAATGAAATCCACAAATCTTTAGATTCATAAGCACAGTGAATTCTGAAGTTAAGTGAAAATTAATCTACAATTAGGTGGATCATAATCAATAACAACGACAAAGAGGAAATCTCAAAAGTAGCCCAACAGAAAATGAAATTATTTACAAGGATCAATAATTGAGTTATAGTAGCAGATTTTGCAGCAGCATCAGTAGAAACCAGAAGAAACAATGGCTAAAGAACACAGGGAAACATAACTGTAAATTAAAAAATTCTGTACCCATCTAAAGTATCATTCAACATTGAGGATGACAGTGATAAGACTTAGCATTACTAATAGTGGATCTACATGTGGCTACTGATATGATGTAATATAAAATATGCAATGTTGCTTATGAAGTATTCTTGTCAAAAATGTTTAACCTAAAGAGAAAGGCACATGGGGACTCTTCAAGATTAAAAAAGTTTTAAGAGACATAAAAACTAAATGTAGTGTGTGATGCTTGGGTTGAGTTTTGAATTGAAAATATCAGGTGTAAAAGACAATTTTGGGGACAATTGGAGAAATTTGCATATGGACTAGATATTCAATGATATGAGGGAAGTACTGTTAATTTTGTTTAGTTGCTATGAGAGTGGTATTTTGTTTGTGTTTTAAAAGTTTCTTTTTTAGAGATGCATATTTAAGTATATAGAAGTGTGTATTATTCAGGAACAAATGGTATAAAGGAACAGAAATGTTTAATAAAGAAACTATTTACAAAGGTGTGGTCAGGATGTAAAGAATCCAATAAAGTATGTGGAAGGCACCCTGGAGGTATAGCGATTCTCAATCATGGGTTTTAAGGGAAAGAGGAGAGGGCAGTTACTTGGATGAGGAAAAAGCTGTGGCTTTAGTTCTAGATGTCCTGACAGAAGCTGTGGACTTCAGTGGAGAAACACAATCACTGCTATCTCTCAGCTCACCTTCTAATCTTCTCCTGAATCCTCATATTGACCAAACCCAACCAAGAGCCAGAGGGCAAGAGGGTCTGGGGATGCAGTCTCTAGAGGTCAGTTTCTCAAAAACAAAACTGGATAGAGAAAGGAATAGAGAAAATAAAAAATGTTCTGCACAGGGAAAAAGTGAGGATGAGGGTAAACTACTTTAAAATACTTTAGAAAGAAATAGATGAAGCAAATATGGCATATAGCAATTGCCATGTGAAGGAGACATGTGGCCCTAGCCAGTGTGGCTCAGTTGGTTGGGCATCGTCCTGCAAATTGAAAGGTCACTGGTTCGATGCCCATCAGGGCACATGAATCAGGGCACATGCCTATGTTGCAGGTTCACTTCCCAATAAGGGTGCATACAGAAGGCAGTCAATCAATGTTTCTCTCTCATATTGGTGTTTCTCTCCCCCTCCTTCTTGCTCCCTTCCCCTCTCTCTAAAATCAGAAATAAAAATAAAATAAAAAAGAATATGTGTGTTTTCTATATTATATTTCCTACTTTTCCGTATATTTAAAACTTTTCTTAACAAAAAGTAAAAAGAAGTGAGAATAAAATAAACTTAGACACTTTAAAATCAAAGTATGAGATAATTTACACTTATGATATTAACTGAAAGAATATTAAAAGATTTATTTTAGAACTGGAATTCAGAAATTAAACACAGAAGAAAATAATATAGGATGTGCAAAGCAATGATGAGTGAGGAACTTGGTAATCAGGTGAGTAAATTTAAACAAGTATTAACCTTAAAAATAGCTAAAATTTACAGATCATAAATGCAAGGTGATATTGTAGGTGTAGGAATAGAGAAGAGGACATATAAAGTAGAGAGAAGAGTAGGTGAATTGAGGAAGGCTTTCTCAGAATAGAAGTGAGAAATTGACTGACCTTTAAAGGTCAAATAGGATTTGCCAGAGAGGATCAGAGGAAAGGACAAATCCAGGGAGAGGGAACAGCATGAAAGAAAGCAGAGGTGGTTCCAAGAGTACACCTCATTTGACAAACTTGGATGGAAGAATACACCTCTGGGGATGGTAGGAGAAAGTAAGTAGGTAGGGACCACGGCCCCAAAAAAGTCTGTTAAAAGAAATCTTAAGGGGTCTAAGCTAAAGCCCAAGGAACAATGAAAGGATTTTATACAGAGGAATGACCTGATCAAATTTGTATTTTAGAAATGAAACTCAAACTCTCTTTTGGGAGACTGGAGAGTTCAGAGGGGAGGAAGGTAGCAGTTAGGAGGTCTTGAAGCAATGAAGGTGGGGTGGGATGAAGGTCTGAACTAAGGCAGTGACAGTGTTGATGATGAGGAAACTGATTCAAGAGATAGTCAAGAAGTTAAATGAATACAATCATAGGATCGGGAATGGTGGGGAGTGGTATAGAGGAATAGCCAGGAAGAAAACATGGCCCTCAGCCTTTGCCTGGGTAACTGATGTATGCAGGTGAAATCAGGCATAATCAACCTTTGGAAGGAGCAGATTGGGAGATGATGTCTCAGTTTTGCAAAAGCCTAAATACTTAGGTCAGAAGCTACTAACTGGGGGGAAGTCGCAGACATCAACTCAAAATTTAAGACAAGGAGAAGGTGGGGGAAAGGCCATGCAAGTCTTGTCTATTCTTTTCATCAAGAAGAAAAACTTTCCCAGAATATACCACTACTGCAATGCTTCTCCTGCAATTGTGTCATGTGACATCACTAGTTTCCTAGAAGACTGGGAAAATCAAGAAGAAAATTGTCGTAATTCACTTAGATAAATCATGATCTAGTTCCCAGGGCTGACTTACTGTTCTGAAACAAAACTGAATTTGTGCTAGCAAGGAAGAAGTGGGGATGGGTGTTAATCAGACAGGTAGGAGTATTTACCCTGCACAATCACACTAACTTGGGCTGGATTTTGGGAACTCAGAGAGATGAACTGTGGGAGGAGTGGGTAAAATACCACCAGATGTCCAACTCAAGCCTAGAGTTCAAGGCCAAGAGATCCCTTGCTTCCTGGTCAGCCTAAGGCATGTGGAGGATTGGCTCCAGATCAAGGCATATCAGATAGGGGGAGAGAAGCCAAGGGTCATTGAAAACTTTCTGCTTCAATAGACTGTTCTGGAACTCAGGACAGTGCTGAATGTGCAGTGCTGAATGTGCAGAAGGGATTCTCCCTGAATCCCTCATTATAGGGATTCAGGGAGACAGAGAGGAAAAACAAGAAAAAAACTAAGTCAATGTTAGGTTTTCCATTAGGTGCAGCTAAAACATCATTCCTAACTGGTGTACTATGTTACGGCTTTAGACTTGTTCTGAATTCTAATGTAAATAACTCATCCTATCCCTAGGTTCTTACCCTCATCCCCTCAAGGCTTTGGGTTTTCCTCATTTTTGCTCATCTGTGACAGGAGTTCTGTCCTCGACTTGAGCCAGATACCTTCAGCCTCTCTTTTGGGTAACCACTATCATAGATGTGACCTTCCTGCCTTGACTGCCCAGCATTGCTGTCCCTAAACCCTTTACAGTGTACCTGGCTGGTTACCATTATAGGAAAAATTTCTTGAAGAATAATAAAGGTGTTATCTTTCACCATCTTTCCAACTTTCGTGGCACTTCATACAAAGTCCCCCCAAAGTGTTGAGGAGGCACATAACTTAGTGGTTAAGGGAATCACCTCTAGAAGCAGTCTTCTTGTATTTAAACCCCAGCTTTGCCATTTGTTAACTATATAATTTTGGGCAATTGGTATTATTAAATACTTTTGAAGAGACACTAATGATGCTTATCCGAAATGATTTTTTTTTTTTGAGAACATAAAGCACTTAGAGTAATGTCTGGCACATAGAGAACACTAGGTGTATGTTCTTTTTATTAAAAGTGCAGTTGGTGGTTGGTTGATTCAGTTGACACTAATCCTGGGGAAAGCAGACCTGGTTTGGCTTCATTCCCCCATAACACCCTTTTCTTTCTTCCTGTCTCCTGGATGGCTTCTTTTTCAATTTCATGTGTCTTTTTTTTAAATTATATTTTATTGATTATTCTATTACAGTTGTCCCATTTCTCCCCCATCATTCCCCTCCACCCTGCACACTCCCTCCCACCCACATTCTGCCCTTTAGTTCATGTCCATGTGCCATAAGTTCTTTAGCTTCTACTTTTCCCACACTATTCTTGCCCTCCCCCTGTCTATTTTCTACCCACCATCAATGCTACTTATCTCTATACCTCCCACTCCCCTGTTGCTAACCCTCCATGTGATCTCTATTTCTGCGTTTCTGTTCCTGTTCTATTTGTTCGCTTACTTTACTTTTGTTTTTGGTATGGTTATTAATATCTGTGAGTTTGCTATCTTTTTACTGTCATATTCTTTATCTTCTTTTTCTTAGATAAGTCCCTTTAACATTTCATATAATAAGGGCTTGGTGATGATGAACTCCTTTCACTTGACCTTATCTGAGAAGCACTTTATCTTCCCTTCCATTCTAAATGACAGCTTTGCTGGATAGAGCAATCTTGGATGTAGGTCCTTGCCTTTCATGACTTGGAATACTTTCCAGCCCGTTCTTGCCTGGAAGGTCTCTTTTGAGAAATCAGCTGACAGTCTGATGGGAACTCCTTTGTAGGTGACTGTCCCCTTATCCCTTGCTGCTTCTAGAATTCTCTCCTTCATTTTAATCTTGGCTAATGTAATTATGATGTGCCTTGGTGTGTTCCTCCTCAGGTCCAACTTCTTTGGGACTGTCTGAGCTTCCTGGACTTCCTGGAAGTCTATTTCCTTTGACATATTGGGGAAGTTCTCCTTTATTCTTTGTTCAAATAAGTTTTCCACTTGTTGCTCTTCCTCTTCCCCTTCTGGTACCCCTATAATTTGGATGTTGGGATGTTTAAAGAAGTCCTGGAGGTTCCTAAGCCTCTCCTCATTTTTTTGAATCCTTGTTTCTTCATTCTTTTCTGTTTGTTTCTTTCTTTCTTCCTTCTGGTTCACTCCATTGATTTGAGTCCCAGTTTTCCTCCGATCATTCTTGGTTCCCTGTGCGTTTTTCTTCATTTCACTTATTGTAGACTTCATTTGTTCATCTAATTTGAGACCAAAATCAACCAATTCTGTGAGCTTCCTAATCACCAGAGCTTTGAACTGTGCTTCTGATAGGTTAGCTACCAGCGCTATGAGCTCTGCATTTGATAGGTTGACCACCTTCTGGTCGCTCAGATGAATTAGCTCTGGGGCTCCAGTCTGTTCTCCCTTTTGAGCCATCCTTGGTTTTGTTTTTTTGTTTTTGTCTGGTCGCAGCTGTTATGTAGTAAGGGGCAGATCTTTAGGCATTTACCAGGGCAGGGCAACCCAGTGGCTGGGTTGTGATACTGGATGTGGGGGCAGGGTCTGAGAGGGAACAATGGTGCTTGCTCCACGCTGTTTCATGGATTCCAGTCCCTTCAGCCCCTGCTGATTTCCATCTGGGTGGGCCTGCACACACTCCAGGACCCCGTGGGTCTCCCCAACGAACTCTCCTGTGAGGCTGGGACTCCCTCCCGGCACCTCAGCCCCTACAAGTATTTTCAATGGGTACTTTTAGGCTTCACTTCCTGGCACTGGGGCCCTGCATTGCGCAGTCTGTCTTGCTGCCCATTGTTGCCTGGTTTATCTGTGCTCAAATGTGTATACACGGTCTGCCACCTTGTGCGCCCCGCCTGGCCTCCCTGCGTTTAGGCAACGCCGCTGCCTGTGCACCTGGAGTGACTGCACACCTGGGACCACCATGGGCTTATCCTGCCATGATCTGATTCCACCAACCAGGGACTCCGCAGGCTGCTGACTCTGCCCCTCTTACCGGTCTGGGTGAATCATTGTTGGACTCTCACACAATTCAATTTTCTCTCTGTCCTGGTTGGGTTTTTTTTTTTCTTTCTTTCTTTCTTTCTTTCTTTCTTTCTTTCTTTCTTTCTTTCTTTCTTTCTTTTTTTTTTTTGGTTCTATATTTTTGTTGTCCTTAATCTTGGTTGTGAGAGGAGGCACAGCGTGTCCAGCTACACCTCCATCTTGGCCGGAAGTCCACTTTCATGTGTCTTTAGTGTAGTATCCCACCTGGTCCTGACTTCTAGGTCAGTGACTTCTGCTCCCAAATGATTCTGTGTCTCCTACACCTTCTAAACCTCCTGCTCCCAGCTATTTGTCACAGAGGGAAAGATGTGAGCCACTATTGTATTCTACAGTGTTAGTGCCTAACACTAGCTTAATGTTTCACTTCTGACCCCCACAAAGATGTTTTCATATTAAAAGAGCAGACCTCAAGATGAGAAAAAGAATAGTGGAGGGTTCTTTTGGATGCCCTTAAGTCACCACCTAGGCTACTGGCTCTATCAGTTGTTAGCTGGTTGTCATGCATGCTCTCCACTGTGTGTGGGACAGGGCTGAGGTATGGGTGATAGGGGACTATAGGCACTGCTAAGTGTGTCACTTTTCCACACTGGAACTGAAAGTCCTAGTCACTGCTCCTGTCCCTGATGAGGCCTGGATCTCCAGAGATGTCTCCACAGTAGGTAACTCCAGTGCCAGAGGATGAGGGGATGCCAGTGCCTAAATGTTCAGATCAGGACACCAGGGAAGGGAGACTCTGAGATCCCTTCTAGACTGTCTTGGAGGGAGATGATACCACTCTTCCCCATCCCACATTTCCTCCTGCCTCCTAAGAGGAAAGCTAATTCAAGGAGACAAATACAAGTGCGCACACAACTTGGAATAATGCCATAGCAGTATGAAAATGGGTGTGGTTTTCAGGCTGTAAGAAATTGATTTCATCTTTAACAGTATTTTACACTTTTAGAGTGCTTTTATGTTTTTAAAGTACTTTCACATGTTTTTTACTTTTATCATCATAATTCTGTAAGGTAGGTAAAGAATGGGGAAGTTGAGTGAAGAGATAGACTGTCTTAGGTAAGTTAGATGCCTTAACAAACAACCCCACAATTTCAGTGCCTTAACAACATAGGATGTATTTCTCACCCATGGAGCAGTTCAATATGAGTGTTCCTGGTCTGGCAGCCCTTCTATAAGCAGTAACTCAGGTACCCAGGGTCCTTTCATCCTGTGACTCTACCTTTCCTGAGGGCCTCAGAACATTTCACCTCATCCCCACAAATGGCCAACAAACAAGTAAAGAGATAGTGTGGAGTATTTTGTGGGAAGTTTTCTGAGCCAGGCCCAGAGGCCATATGAATTACTTTCACTCACATACCATTTATCCAAACTCAGTCCCATAGTCACAGCAACTGGAAGTGAAAAAATCTGATCAACAACAAACGAATCTCTACCACAAAGGTTATGTTTGTTATTGATAATAACCACTACCTATAATTTTGACCCCTTTCTGCTTCTAGCACTATATTGAAATTTACAGACATTAGCTCTGTTCTTCCCAACAACCGTAGGAGGTAGGAATGGTCATCTGCATTTCACAAAAGATGAATTTCTGCTGGGAGAGGTTAAGGACTTATTCAAGAAATCCACAGCCAGACACCATTAAAGCTGGAAACCAAGCCAAGTTTTGTGCTTTCCCCACTGCCAGGTGACACTTAAGAGAGAATTAGAATTCTGATTGAGGCTGACTGCATGGTGTTCACTTTTTGGATGGAGTAAGAGTGTTTTTTTTTTTTTTTTTCCACAGTTCTTGCTTCAGTATTCTGGGTTGAGAACCCAAACTTTCTGGAAGCTGAAGTGTTTCCTGAGAAAATGTTCTGTGTTCCCCCTCACCCCCATGAGAGGACATTTGATATCTTTCACTGACATCTGCTGATAAATCAGTAGTGTGTATGACTCCTGTCTAGTCTCCTGGCATGGGCAGGGGGTAGAGTCCCCCAGGTTGGGTCTCTTGACCTCATTCCCTTCTCACTGCTGCTTCAGACCCTCTCGGCCTTCAACTATGGCTATACCCTTCATCTGCCTCTGGCTTGTGCATTAATTAGCACATTCCTCTTCCTCTGAGCTGCTATTATCAAGTCATCTGTCCTCCAATGGAGGCCCAATACCTGGTCAATGCCCTCAACTGGCTACTTTCTGTGCCCATATTTGGTGAATTGGAAACATCTGAATCCCTACCACACCATGCAGAAACTAGAAAGGCTCCAAAGCCATCTTTCTGTCTACTCATCTTATATCCCATTATCTTCTGCTGTAATCCTTTCATGATGGCACAGGACTCCTAGTGAGGTGGGGTCCTCCCAGAGGCCCAACAGGAAGTGAAGCAAAAGTCCAGTGTTTTTTACTTCCTCTTTCCAATATATTTGGGGTCTCACTCTGCCCCTGCCTATGGGGAAGCCAGCCTCCTGACACTTCATTGCTTTGTCCAACTCTTCTTGACTTGCTTCTCTCCACCCTGCCACCTTCTCTCAAATGAAGACATGAAATTCTTTGTTGTAGGTGAAGCTCATCCTTCTCTAAAGCTGTAAACTTAGTATCGTGACAATAACAATGAAGAGTGTAGTGAAAAAGATGGACTCACAAGGAATGGAGGTTTGCTAGGAAGTACTAGAAAGTATTATTCCTGTGATGTGTAATACATCTGTCAGCACTCTGGAGGTCCTTTCTGAAGGGCCTTGCCATTGTGCAATCCCAATGAGATACAATAGATTCTTCTCATTGTGCAATCCCAATGAGATACAATAGATTCTCAAGCTGAAGATGCCACAGTCAGTTCAGAATTGAACATCAAGCCAACTCCCTTTCTTCCAAATCACACAGTTAGTAGTGTTTTACAAACTTGTCAAATTAGGATATAAACAAACACAGGGGAATTTACATATATACCATGTTTGTCAACTGTCCCTCTACTCTCAGATCCATTCTCCTGCCATGGAACTACATTTCCAAGACTCCTTTGCCTTCTTGCTTCCAGCTCAGTTTGGCCAATGAGAGAGTCACTAGGGGAAGACTGGTGGGCAGGAGAAAGGCAGAAGCCAGGGTATTTTACCCCCTTCAATCTCTGCTCCTGTGGCATCTCTTGCAGCAGAGGTACTCAAGCTCCTCCCTCTGTGGCAACAGCTCCCTTTGGTAGTTTTCACTATGATTCAAGCTGCCCCTGGATGGCCTTAGCACCCCATCTCCATAAAACAACCTCTTCCTTGTGTCCCCTGAGCCCTCGAGGTAGTGGCAGCTTTCTGCTCTCACTAATCTAGGGGATACCACATAATTCTGTTAGGATTCCTCACTCTTCTATTTTCTGTGTAATCAATTCCCTGAATTAATTTGAAAGACTTGCCTAAATTTCTGTTTTCCTGTCTGGACACTGATTGATGTACACACATTATATTCATAAAACATGTATATACTTTAGGAAAACATATGAGAATAACATGGCTAATTATCTTTTTTAAAAAGTAGAGTTACACACAAACCTTGATCATGGCTTTTGGCATGTGTTTCCTTCTGTGTCTTTGCAGAAACGAACCAACACCTCCAGTGTTTCGGCTTGTCACTGGAGGTGATGCTCAGGTCACCCTCTGAACCCACAAGTGAGAATAGTGCCCTGCATAAAAGGCTACAATTAATTTTTATTGCACATACATGTGGGAAGATACCTGCTTGGCCTCCGTGTGAGAGCCATAACTCTCATAAATTGATGTGTCAGCGAACTAAAACTCAATATTTTTTTCACACATTATATTTTACAGTCAGAGGCCCTTCCCTAATCGGAATAAAGCAATTTGGCTCCCTGTCATTGCTCACTGAAAACATATGAGCTGGTTGGCATTTCTAGCAGCCCAGATTTATCAGGGTCTCTGATCGAGTGCACAGGAGGTTCAGGGCTGTGGCATGGACAAAAGTGGATTTTTTATGACAGCATTGTGCTGTGTCTCTGCATAACTAGATTTATCCCTTTATTTCAGTAATAGTTTTACTGTCTTGAGCCCCAAATCTACTTCAGATTGAAAAGATTCTACATAGTTTGCATGAGGGCTTGGGGTCATTCTTTTTGTACCTCATGAGCTCTAATTTCCTTTCTATAAAAACATTTCTGGGTTGCCCTCTTCAGCACCATGGGATTCTGGAAGTTCAAGCTCTGAGATGCTGAGTCTCCTACATGCCAGCTATCTGCAACACTAGATTAGGCCAAAGACAGGACTTTTGGGGCAGTGGCTCTCCTGACAAGGCCTTGTAAGTCTATATTAGAACACATGAAACCCACACACAAGTGTGACTGCCATCCTCATAGTATTTGTGGTAGACAGAGACAGTATCCCCTTGGGTCCCTTTTATAGTTTCAATGCACCCCTCATCCTTTATTGTGCCTTCACTCCTGGCTGCCTGTATCTGCTTTTCAAGAAGATTGTCCTCAGGCAACTGGAACCACTCTGCCCATACTCATGGAGAGCCAGGAATGCCTAGAAGCTCATGTCCCCTGGGATGGCCCTTAGCTAATGACTGATGACTAATGGAGTGTAAAACCCAGTTCCCTTGTCTGGAGTTCCAACAGAATCTGAGGTGTAGCATACCCTTCAGAGCTCTCCTGTGGGATCAGGGTGAGGCTGGAAGTTTCCCTGATGTGGAACATTTACCTTGCTTCCTTCCCCTCATGTTCTGCTTCTCCTGCTCCCTCACTGCCCTTTCTAGAAAGTGTTTCCTTAACAAATTACTCACACCCAAATCCTTATCACAGAATTTGTTTGCAAGGAATTCAACTTAATGCAGTATATTAAAAGTTCCTTATTCCAATCACATTTCTGATGCTACAACATTCCTTCCAAGTGGTTATGAAGCATTTGCTTAGTTACTTCTGGAAATGGATAACTCACTGCCACCAAGGATAGAAAACCCATTGTGCAGGCAACTCCATGTATCAGAGATTAATTCAACATAATAACTGGGAGCAGCCTTGGAGGTCATCCAAATTAGTCTCAATCTTGATATGAGGGTTTCATTATGTCCCATCCCATGTTCCCTCAGCACACTTGAGTCTTATGAAGCCTTAAACAATCTTGGGTACACAAACAGCTTTCCATCTCCAGAGTTTTCCCTTTACTCATGACCTCACTGCCTAGAATCATGAGCACAACCCAAAAGCCTGGGTAAGTCAATGCCCATGAGGGGAACCCTTGATAAGTGAGAGATGGGAATTGGTGCATAAATACCCCAGCATTCCCATCCTCCAGGTCAGTGATTCTGAGGTGTGAGTCACAGGTTGTCTCACATGGTCTACCACAGGATTGAGTCGCTCTGAGTAGTAATCCACTCATTAACTTATATTTAACTTCCCTCCATAATTTTCCCCACTTTCTCACGTGCTTCTTGAGACCATCTCAGAAATAAATGATGCACACACAAACCCTCTTCTCAGTGTCTGTTCTGAGGAGATTCACAGTATGACAGGAGCTCAGAGAAGTTAAAAGATTTCTGTCTTTCCCTTGGAAAGCTTTTCCCCCAACCAAGTGAACTACCCATCCCTGAATATCTCCTGAACTAGCAGAGCCAATTCAGTGAATTCCAGGCCTTTGAACTCTAGATAAGAGTTTCTCACCTGATTTCATGCCACACACATTTATTTGGTTAAATATTTAAGTGATAGTTCTGTTTTGTTCAGTAATGCATTACTTGAAACTTTATTCAATAGATAATTTTTATAACTTATTTGCATAAACACACAGTATTTTATTTATGTTTATATCATATATATTTTCTCAGGACATATTTTCTACACCATAAATTGGATTGCTGTGTTGATTTACATTACTTGTGTTACTAATGAAGGGGAAGTCAACCTTCTTGATCCTCAAGTCCACAAATATTAGCCTACTGTGGCCACAGACAGCCCTACTAGACTCCCCTAAGAATTCAGCAGATATACTTCTAAGCAAATTCCCTGTACTTAATGCCATATGGCTTTGACTTCCAACCCTCATGTACCCCTATGTCAAACCCCTGGCTCTACAAAGCAGGGCTTGTTTGTGGCCAGTCACAGAATTCCATTGTGCCCCTGGATTAAGGCCTAGAATAACACACATCTATGTGTCATTTATTCCCCTGTCTCATCCAGTTCTTGCCATGGTCCCTTGGGTGTAGAAAAGGCCTCTTTTTTGACATCAGCCATATAGAAGAATAATTCTCAAAAGGTGGCATCCAAAGGGAAGATCAAAAGACCCTCATTATGCACATGTAAAGTCCCCTAACCTCCAGGCTTGGCACAGTCAAAGGCCACTTGCCCACACCTGGGCCCAATAATGTCCTTGCCCTTCATCCATCTCTACCAGTATTTGCCCTCCCCAGAGGACAGAGGGAGGAGAGAGAAATCTTGAGCTCCCCCTAGAGGCTATATATTTCCACTTACTATTTCTTCATCAAGTAGTGGGAAATCCTGAAGAATAAAAATACTTATTTATTGGAGAACAGTTATGTACATGCTACATATTGATAATACATGTTGTATTCACCTCAGAATTACATATCTGAACCCGGAATAATTAAAAATAAAGTATGAACTGTATTATCTGTTCAATGCTTGGAAAAATGTTTATCAAGATTTCTCAGTAAATACTACCATAGTTTGCCTTTGAATAACAAAACTAAGTATGATTATAAATTGAAGATTAAGTAATATGGATGGCTATTTAATGAAGAATTAAAGAATAGTATTGTATATCTTATCTACTACTGCTGGGGATACTTATAAATGGGGTGTGGTCATCTTTACTCAGTCACCATTTTGAGTTTAAGAAGGAAAACAGGCAAATGTGGACTTTATTCATCCCTGTGGTAACCACAAGGCCAAAAACACTTCTGTGAAAGTAATACAGATGTAGAAATAAACCTTGTATACTCATGTAATATTTTACTGGGTACATTTTAATGTTAAGTAAGAATATTTATGGCCTATATGATGAACAGACACAAATGTACAGATGTCTAAACTTCAAGTAGCAGCTCAACCACTAAATAGATGACTGAGCTCAGAAAAGTTGCTTAACATCTTGGAGTCAAAAAGTCCTTAATGGTGATGTGGCTCTAATCATAATTGCTCTACAGGTCACAAGTACCTGCTGTGTAGTACATACAAAAATGCAGAGAACTGGAAATCATAACCAACTTGTGCCCATAAGTGAATGGCTATTTCTATTGAGGGGTTACAATAGATACACAATTTTGTAAAGGCTGGTTTGGGGTCTGAAGAAAGGAGGCCTGACTATAAGACATGTTTTCCTTTACTTAGCTTGTGCTACTCTTTTTTGAAAAAAAAAATATAAGCTATGGAGACATAGATAGATGATAAGCAAAGATGATACATGATTGCCAATAAATAGGTAGATAGGTAGATAGATAAACATTTGACTTCAATATGCTTGAAATATGAGACAGAAATATGCTTGTGTTGTCCCCCTTTTAAACATGCATCTATAGGTAGATACACTTTGCCTCCTCACACAACCAAAAGAAGGACAAGAATAAATTAAAAAAATAACCATAAATGCCAGAAAATCAAACTGTATGGAAGACTGACAACCAAGGAGTGAAAGAAGAAACATTCGTCCAGACCAGTAGGAGGAGCAGAGATGGGCAGTTGGGGCAGAGAGGACTCATGGTAAGGTGGTGGCTGGAGGACCGGGACAGGTAAGCTGGCAGCTGGTAGACCAGGCAGTCCCACATTCGCATGCAAATAACTGGGAGTAACAACTGGGGAGTGAGACAGACGAGAAAACCCAGGGTTCCAGCACAGGGAAATAAAGCCTCAAGAACTCTGACTGAAAACACCTGTGGGGGTTGAGGCAGCAGGAGAAACTTCCAGCTTCACAAGAGAGTTCATTGGAGAGACTCACAGGATCTTAGTATGTACACAAAACCACCCAGCTGGGAATCAGCACCAGACCAGCCCAATTTGCTTGTGGGTAGTGGAGGAAGTGACTGAAAGCTGGCCAAGAGCTGAGAAGTGGCATTATTCCCTCTCAGAACCGTCCCCCACATACAGCACCACAATGCAGCTACATGGGTTGCCCCACCCTGGTGAATATCTAAGGTTCCGCCACTGTGTAGTAGGTGAGCTGAGACAAAGAAATATGGCCAAATTGAAAGAACAGATACAAGCTCCAGGGAAAATACAACTAAGCAACGAAGAGATAGCCAACCTATCAGATGCACAGTTCAAAACACTGCTAATCAGGATGCTCATGGAAATGATTGACTTTGGTTGCAAAATAGAGGAAAAAGTAAAGTCTATGCAAAGTGAAATAAAGGAATTGTACAGGGAGCAAACAGTGAAGGGAAGGAAACCAGGACTCAAATCAATGGTTTGGAGCAGAAGGAAGAAATAAACATTCAACCAGGACAGAATGAAGAAACAAGAATTAAAAAAAAAATGAGGAGAGGCTTAGGAACCTCAAGGACAACTTTAAACATTCCAATATCTGAATCATAGGGGTTCCAGAAGGAGAAGAGGAACAGCAAGAAATTGAAAACTTATTTTAAAACCTAATGAAGGAGAACTTCTCCAATCTGGCAAAGGAAATAGACTTCCAGGAAGTCCAGGAAGCTCAGAGAGTCCCAAAGAAGTTGGACCCAAGGCAGCACACACCAAGGCACGTCATAATTACACTACCCAAGATTAAAGATAAGCACAGAATCTTAAAAGCAGCAAGAGAAAACCAGAGAGTTATGTACAAAGGAGTTCCCATTAAGCTATCAGCTGATTTCTCAAAAGAAACCTTGAAGACAAGAAGGGGCTGGAAATAAACATTCAAAGTCATGAAAGGCAAGGACCTACATCCAAGATTACTCTATCCAGCAAAGCTATCATGTAGAATGGAAGGGCAGAGAAAGTGCTTCCCAGATAAGATCACATTAAAGGAGTTCATCATCACCAAGCCCTTGTTATATGAAATGTTGAAGAAACTTATCTAAGAAAAAAAAAGAAGATAAAAAATATGAACAGTAAAATGACAATAAACACAACTCTCAACAACTGAACCCTAAAAATGAAAATGAATTAAGCAAATAATAGCACAGGAACGGAGGCACAAAAATAGAGATCACATGCAATGTTATCAGTGGGGAGGGAAAGAGGGGAGAATGGGGGAAAAGGTACAGAGAATAAGAAGCACAAATGGTAGGTACCAAACAGACAGGGGGAGGTTAAGAATAGTATGGGAAATGGAGAAGCCAAAGAACTTATATGTATGACCCATGAACATGAACTTCGAGGGAGGAATGCTTGTGGGAGGGGTGGTACAGGGTGGAGGGGGAATAAAGGGGAAAAATGGGACAATTATAATAGAATAATCAATAAAATATATTAAAAAATAAACATGCACCAAACACGAAACAGTTGATTAGCAAATATTTATTAAATTAATTGTTTTGCTATTTCTTATGATTGAAATACTTGTCTTCTCAGTTCCCACAGCTGTGAAAATAAATCCCAAAGGAGAGCCCTTATATTTTCTAAAAAAGAAGTGAAGGTGGCCTATATAAAAGCATGTGCGAGGTGCTGGCAGAAGAGATGCTCATCTTTGAACATGGGTTGGTAGTTAGGTCATGGGACTGAGGACAAAGAAGTTCCCTTATCAGAGAGAAGCTCCAGCTGGAATCACTTTTCTTTGTTGCAGGATTGAAGGGTGAGGCTTCTAACATTGCGAGTACAGGAATGTCCAGGATAAGATGGGACTTAGATTGGCTTCTCCAGATGAATCTATGTGGTCCTTCATCAAGTTCATACATCAGTACACAAACTTGGGTGCTTTATGAAAGGGACCTAAGAAGAGAAGAGCCTGAATCATCCCAGTCCCAAACCAAACAGGTGCTAGAGCCTGAGATTCCCTATGCAGGAAGAACTTCCTGGGGTTAGGATGACCTACTTAGAGAAGAACACCAGAGGAAGGAAAGTAACCTGACATTGTGAAATGTTTACTGAGATCAAACAATGGGGTTGAAGAAGCAGTTCTCATTTTCTGAACACTAGAATGGAGTAGTTCAATAGTCATGGTGGGGAAAGGAAATGGAAATGGCAGTTATAGAAAACTTTGTAAAGGAGTTTTACTATAGAGGGGAGGGGAGAAATGGGTGGAAACTGAAGGGGTATGTGCATTGGGGAGGTTTTAATTTATTCTTTAATGGCATGTATTACAGGTTTTTTTAGATTTCTTTTTTTATAGATTTATTTATTTAATTTATTTTAATTGTTGTTCTTGTACAGTTTTCTGTCTTTTACTCCCATCCCAGCCCACTGCCCCAGCCCTCCCCACCTGCCTCCCATTTCCACCCCTCTAGTTTTCATCCATGTGTCCTTTATACTTGTTCCTGTAAACCCTTCCCCTTTTCCCCTGATCTTCCCTCTCCTCTCCCCTCTGGTGAACCTAACCAACAAAACAAACAAGCAAGCAAAATATAACCAAAGACACTAAAATACAGCTTTTTTTTTCATGCTGATGTAAATGATTCAGTAGGGGAAGAAATATGGAAGAAGTAGGAGAGAAAGGAAATAGTTACAGGAGCAAAGCCTTGACTAAGCAGTGAAGGATGGAATCCAGTTTACTCTTGGAAGTGTTGGCCTTAGTTAGAAGAACACAGTTTATCCATTTTATCAGGAGGAAAGTTAGAGTTGTGAGTACAAATGTGGGTAGGTAGGCAGATGAAGTGGTGGGAAGTAGGAAAATTCTCTTCTGATTGTTCCTCTTTCACGGAAATAAAAATAAATTCATCAGCTGAAAAGGAGGATCACAGAGGAATTGCTGGGGGTTTGAGGAAGGATGAAAAAATATAAAATAGTCATCTCAGAGAGAGGGGAGAGTGAACTGACTGGGGAAATGAGGTAGATTACCTGGCTGCACTGAGGTCCCGCAAGAGATCAGCCATTGGAAATTTCAAGTGAGAACAGTCAGCAATGGTTGAGTGTTTTTCAGCAGTTACCTTCAGCTGCTTAGGAGCTAGGATGAAAGGGATGGCATGCTGGAATGAAATATGACTGAACTTGCTTAGCAAAGGCAAGCAAGATAATGGAGCTGAGAGAATACACAAAGAATTGACAGTATATACAAGGAGTGGTGTATATGGTGAGCAGACTGTGGACTCTAAGGTGGAAAAGTTGGAGATGGAGGAAGTGAAGGAGGTAAGGCACAGTAAAAAGTTGGCACAGTGACAGGACTGGGGAGCGTAATGGGACTTAAGATTGATTGGAATAAAAAAAATTAGAGGCAGTGAGCCAGGATGATAGGAGGTGGGAACATGAGAAACTTGAAACTATCATTAGGGAATGGAGTAATTCCTAATAATGAGACTTTGGAAATGGCTGAGATGGGTGTGGTAAAGACCACAGGAAGTGGTCAAGGAAATAATAAGCCAAAATATCAGAAGGACTCTCCATGTGTATGTTGAAATCGCCATGAATTACCAAAGTTGTATTGGTAGAGAGAAAGACAGTGATTCTGGTGAAAAAGTCTTCAGTGAAAGGTGGTAGTGGGGTGTGTCTGATCAGAAGACAGGAGATGACTGCAACAAAAGCAGTGTGGTGGCCATGAGAATGCCCTTTTCAGACCTTTGACTGTGGGATGTGTAATTAACCTATGGCCTCAGCTGCTGTGCTCTGAAATCCATCACTGTGTTGAAGCCTCTCCTACCACCAACTACTCCCAGCTAGTGAGTGAGCACACAGTGAGTCAGCTTAGGGAAAATTCAGAGCCATTTAGGGAGAATGGTCCTAGAAATGTGAAACCTGGAGGTACAGGGAAGGTGTGAGTAGCCAAGATAAATGGGGATGTGGGACATGATGGGATAATTCCTTATAGTCTCTTGCGATGGGCTAGATGGTCTGTTGTAATTGTGGCCCCCTTCTTGAGACTAATATGGGTATGTTATAGAAGGTCAAATGGTGGGAATAACTGGGAGCTCAGAGAGCTCCATGCATCCTTCTGTAAGCCTGTTTTGAACCTTGTCAAAGCCGATGGAGGGGCAGCAGCCTGCCAAGAACATGCTGAGCTCTGTAGACCTTGCCTATATAGAGTGTTCAACAAACATTCATTATATATCTACTATGTGACAAACACTGCTGTGTTGGAGTCACATCAGTGAATAAGACCCCAAGTCAACCTTCAAGAACCTTAAAACACAGAGAGAGTGAGTGACACAGAAAAATACATAAGCTATTGTAATAGGGTGAGAGGAGTCCTCTTGGGGGACATGGATAGATATGTGCATGGGGGCTCTTAGACCAACCTTGTGGTTTCTAACCTGACCCTGCCTCCACCAGGCCTTCTAGAAATTGAAGTAATATCTGTAATGCCATACCCTTTGTGTAAGCCATCATCACTTGCTGCCAGTCCTTGCTGTCATTTTTTCTTTTGCCTAAATATGGAGACATATGCCCACCGCTCACTGCTGTAGTTCTTTCAGCTCACTAGTTGCAGGTCTGGGTCCCCTCCTGCTGACTGCTGCTTAGGTAATGTTATTTCTTTAGACACTGTGGTAGATTGTCTGCAAATATAACTATGAACAATTCCTCTTATCCTGTACATGCACGACAATTCCTCTCATCCAGAGATGGAATCTATTTCCCTTCCCCCTTGAATCTATACTAGCTGTGTGATTTCACTGACCAACAGAACGCAGTGAAAGTAACTGTGTTGGTTCAAGGCCTAGGCCTTAAGAGGCCTGACATATTCTGCTCTTTCTCTTCACCTTGATTCAGAAAGCCAAGAAATTTAGGAAACCCAATTAGAGAGAGTCAATGAAGAGGAACCATCTGGAAGAGGACTAATGTGCCCAAGCTCACGGTCAAAATCAAGGTTCCAGACATATGAGTGAAGTCATTTTGAACTTGCCAGCCCATCACTAGTTGATGCAGCCACATGAATGAGCCTAGCCAATACCACATGGAGCACAGATGATCTATCATTCTAAAGTCCCAGCTACAGGTAAACCTAATCAGGCCTGCAATTTTCCTCCCCTTCCTGGGCACTAACTAGTGTAGTGGCCTGATACTTATCACACAGAAGTGATAAAAACTGGCTGGCTATTCACAAGACTCATTTCCTTTTCTTCCTGGGCACACAACTGTATCTTTCAGGCTCTCTTGCAGTTAGGGGAGGCCACTTGACTAAATTTTAGACAATGGACCAGGAGAGAAGCCATGTGTGTCACTTGTAGGCTTGCCTCCTAAAGATCTTTTACAAGGACTACCTACACTGTTTCCTCTAATCCAATTTTGATATAGATGAGTGACCTTGGAAGCCATGTGTTGAAAATGGTAAAGCCACAAGATAAAAGGAACCTGGGTTTCTGAATCTCCTTGGAAGGAAAACTCCCCATCAATCATGGATACCTGTTTTGGACTTTGGGTGAAGTAGAAATAATTTTCTACCCTGTTTGAGTATTATAGATATTCAGATTTATATCTTACAGCTGTTAACATTGTCTGCATTTAAGAAATATGCATTTCTGATACAAAAACTGCATTTTTAGGATTTTTAAATTGGAACTGAAAACAAACAGAAGTTATTGGATAATGTCTTATTATACACAATATGGAGAAAATTTAAGCTGAAATAACTAAGAAGTTAAATTAAACAAACCCATTTATCCCAGACAGCTCTGGCCCAGGGCTGCCTCAAATAGCACCTTCCTCTTCTTTCTTCAGCTTCCTCTGTCACATTCATCAGCAAAGACTCTAACAGCAGCAAGAAATATCTCTGTGGTATCAGCCTTTCAAGTAAGTGAGTTGGTATTCTGACCTCTGGGGGGCCCAGCCATCCCTTCCTGACCTGTTGACCAGGTCCAGTGCACAGATTGTCTCAGGGCCCTGTGATGCTTCTGGGTCATTGTATTGACTCTTCCTTCCTCTTCCAGGCCGTTGAATTAGCCTGCAAGATTGGAATCTTGCCCAGGACCCTACCCTTATTTATGAGTAGTTCTTTCCTTGTTTCCTCTCCCTTGAGCCAGGACAAAACCCTATTCTAAACCCAAGGTTATCTGTTTGGGATATTACTATCCTGTCTGGTTTTTGTTATTTATTGTTCATCCCCAGAGATAGCGTCTGTTTCTGTGACCTCAGATGTTTGTGGTTTTCACCAATATAGAAATTCAGGAAATACCTTCCCAACCCCTAAGGATTTAACCAACTTCTGAAGTTCTTGCTAAGACTCACCTAAAAGGTTCTTGAAGGAGGATAAGGCTGTAGTGCCCAGTAGATACTGCCTGAGTCTTTGGATGGCTTTTCCAGAGTAGCTGGTCATTTCCTAAAGTTAACATTTTAACCATTTCCTGTGGGCCTACTGCAGCTGAGTAACTAACTAATAAGACTGAATGCTTGAGTCTACACAAATCATGTCATTATGCTAGTATCTGAGTCCTTTTCTGCTCTTTCCAGTCTTGTCCAGCTTTCTCACATTGTCCTGATCCATTCCCACCAACTCATTTGACAGTCACCTCATTCAGTGTCTTTATTTTTTTATGCTTTGTAGTATTCACTACTGATAATCCTACTCATATTCTCCTGGCCCACTTCTAAGGTTCCCTGCAACAGCGGGTGTCAGGTTTCATGTGCATGCATTCTGACTGTTTCTCACCTCAAGCATCTGCATCTCTGCTTCTGTTTTTGGGATTCCACTTGCCCAAAGGAGTTTACTAGATCCCAAGAAAGGCTGATCAGAGTCAGTGGGTTACACAGTCAAGCTTTCTCAGTGGAACAATTCTAAGGGTTACTATAGTGAATTAAATAGTTCTCCTGCCTCCTCTGTACCACCCCTGCCCTGAAAAAATATATGTCCAACTGGACCTTGTGAACGTGAACTTATTGTGAAAAAGCAGCTTTGCATATGTAATTAAGGATCTCAAGATGAGATCATCTTGGATTATGGTGGGCCTTAAATCCAATGACAAATGTTTTGTGTTAGAAGACATAGAAGAATAAGTGACATGGAGACAAAGGCAGAGATTGGAGTGATGCATCTACAAACCAAAGGAATAAGAAGGATTACCGACAGCCATCAGAAGCTAGGAGAAAGTCATGGTACAGATTCTCCCTTAGAACCTGAAGAAGGAACCAAGCCTGTTAACATATGGAATTCAGAATTTTGGCCTCTAGGCCTGTGAGAAAATAAATCTCTGTTGTTTTAACCCACCAAATGGTTATTTCTTACAGCAATCCTAGGAAACTAATATGTACACTCTACACAATTTTTTTGAGTTCCTAGGCTTTGAGCTCCAGTTGCCCATATGGACAACCCACTTATTAATGTGTCTTATATTGGCCTCTTTCTTCTGTCTTACATTTCCCACTTCCTCATTTGAGCTAAATGAGATCTGCATCTGAGTTCTCTTCTCAAGGTCTGTTTTTGAAATAACCACAAATAAGACATGAATGTTATAGGGAATGTTCTGCCAATAACTTAAGATCTGACCACTAATATTATTACCAGAGTTCACTGCCCTCTCTGAAAACCCTTACATGCTCCATCACTGAGTTAACTCAGTTTGCCCTCTTTTCTCTTCCTCCTCTTCTATAGTTCCTTTTTTCATGCCTTTTTGTTTCCTTTTAGTCAGTGTTTTTATTCATTTACTCCATCTATATGACTGGACAGAGGATTCATCTATCCCTAAGAAAAACAAACAAAAATAAGACAGGAAAGTTTTGGGTACTGGGAATGCTCTGAGAAATACTATTTCCCGAGGAAACAAAGACCCTTATCTCTTTTCTATGGTACTTCCAGTTCCTTTACTTCCAAAGCATCCCAAAGTTATAATGGTTCAAAAGCAATCCATGATCTCAGCACTTTAGGCTTTTAAGCCTGAAATGCTTATTCCATGTATTCCATCAAAGTCACACTGGGACCTCCTCAAATCATGTATCTTTCTCTCTGGGACTATTTGACCTTTGTATCCCAGCCATGCTCACCACTGGCCCAGCCCACTACTGACAGGGTAATGGGTGGTATAAATGTGTTTGTTCCTCTTCATGCATCTGAGGCTGTCTTTGAGCACATTTGAAAGCAGTGAGATTTGGGCATTAGTTGCTGACCTTCATTATTTGAGTTGCCTGCTCTTCTCTCTCAGAACTCATTGTAGATATTTAAAATGAACTGTTAGTTTCACACAAAAGTGTAAGAAAGTTCACAATCAGAGATTAGTCCAAAGACTATTCATTTCATGTCTCATCTATTTTCTAGTTCAGGTGAGAAAGTTATATTTTTAGTGTTTTATTTTGATTTGTTTCTTTCTATTCCAGTTCAAAACTTTGACTAATTCATTTACTCTGATGCCATTTTGCTTTCCTGTATGTAGGATTCTTGACCCTTGGATGGAGTGCATAAAGACCTGGGTGAGAAAGTAGAAAGATATTCTTGGATATTAAAAAGTTAAATATAGGTGATCAGAGGACCCCGAGTGACTAGAGGCCCCCAAGCGACCACCGGTGCCTGCAACCAGGGGAGGGGGCTTTGTGGAAGACCCGGAGCTCACACCCATGAACCTAGGAGTTGGACCCAAAAAGGGGGCATACCAACAGCTGAGGCAATGGAAGCTGCAAACACCAGGATACCCAAAGGACATTGCACCACTGAATCTCACAGGTATTCTACCACAGAAGTTCACACCATAAACCCAGGGATCCAGAACAGAGCAATTTAAGAAGCTGAGGCTAACAAGAAGAGTCTCACAAACAATGGGAAGACAATGAAATGATCCCCAAATGAAAGGAAAGGAGGAAGCCCCAGAAAGAATGCTAAATGAAATAGAGACAACTCACCTATCAGATATTGAGTTCAAAGCAATGATTGTCAGGAAGCTCCAAGAGCTCTCAACGAGCTACCAAAAACTACAGGGAAGCTATGATGGACTCCCTGCAAATGATATCAACATGACAAAGGAAATAAAAACTATCAACAAGGGCCAAGAGGAAATGAAGAATACAATTTCTGAACTGAAGAACACAGTAGAAGGAATCAAAAGCAGATTTGATGAAGCAGAAGATCGGATCAGGGAGTTGGAGGACAAAGTAGAAAAAAAACACCAGGAAAGATCAAGAAAAGGAAAAGAGACTCAGAAAGAATGAAGAGGGATTAAGAGAAATACAAGACAATAAGAAACATAATAATATCCATATAATAGGGACACCAGAAGGAGAAGAAGAGCAAAGGATAGAAAACCTATTTGAAAAAGTAATGATGGAAAACTTCCCTAATTTGATGAGAGAAAAAGTCACACAAATCCAGGAATCACAGAGAGTCCCAATCAAGAGGAACCCAAAGAGGCCCACTTCAAGACACATCATAATTAAAATGACAAAATTCCAAGACAAAGAGAGAATCTTAAAGGCAGCAAGGGAGATAAAGGAAGTAACATACAAGGGAGCCCCGATTAGGTTAGCATCCGACTTCTCAATGGAAACACTCCAAGCCAGAAGAGAATGGCAAGAAATATTCCAAGGAAAGAGAACCAGAGGCCTGCAACCAAGGCTACTTTACCCAGCAAGGCTCCCAATCAAGATGGAAGGCCAAATAAGGAGCTTCCCAGATAAAAGAAGGCTAAAAGAATACACCTCTACCAAACCAGTTCTGCAAGAGATGCTAAAGGGACTGCTTTCAGGAAAGGAAGGAAGAGAGAGAGAGAGAGAGAGAGAGGGAGAGGAACATAGGTATGAAAATGGCAATGGATAAGTACCTATCAATCATAACCTTAAACATAAATGGATTAAATGGTACAACCAAAAGACATACAATAGCTGAATGGATAAGAAAGCATGACCCACACATATGCTGCCTACAAGAGACCCACCTCAGGACAAAAGACCTACACAGACTCAAAGTGAAGGGCTGGAAACAAATTTTCCAAGCAAATGGACAGGAAAAAAAAGCTGGGATAGCAATATTCATATCAGACAAAATAGACTTCAAAAGAAGAGCCATAAAGAGAGACCTAGAAGGTCACTTCATAATACTCAAAGGAAGAATCCACCAAGAAGACATAAACATTGTAAATATATATACACCCAACATAGGAGCACCTAAATACATAAAGAAAATCTTAGATGACTTCGAGAAAGACATCAATAGCAACACAATTACAGTAGGGGATTTTAACACCCCACTGTCAAAAATGGACAGATTTTCCAAACAAAATATCAACAAAGATATTGTGGCATTGAACATCACTCTACATGAAATGGACTTAACTGATATATATAGAGCCCTTCATCCCAAAGAAATTAAATACACATTCTTTTCAAATGCACATGGAACATTCTCAAAGATAGACCACATGATAGGACACAAAACTAACCTCAACAAATTCAAGAAAATTGAAATCATACCAAGCATTTTCACCAACCACAAGAGACTGAAACTAGAAACCAACCCCAAGGGAAAAAACCCAAAACCCTCAAAATCATGGAGCTTGAATAGCATGTTATTAAACAATAAATGGGTCAAGAATGAAATCAGGGAGGAAATCAAAAAGTTTCTGAAAACAAATGAAAATGAACTCACAATGACCCAAAACTTATGGGACACAGCAAAGGCAGTCCTCAGAGGGAAGTTCATAGCAATACAGGCCTACCTAAAAAAGATAGAAACATTTCAAACAAACAACCTAATCCTACACCTACAAGAACTCAAGGAACAGCAACAAAGACAGCCCAGAGTAAGTGGAAGGAAGGAAATAACCAAGAGCAGGGCAGAATAAATGACATAGAGACTAAAAGCACAATTTTAAGGATCAGTGAATCCAGGAGCTGGTTTGTTGAAAAGATAAACAAAATCGACAAGCCTTTAAGCAGGCTCATCAAGAAAAAAAGAGAAAGGACCCAAATAAACACAATCAGAAATGAAACAGGAGAGATTACAATTGACACCACAGAAATACAAAGGATTGGAAGAAATTACTATGAAGAACTGTACACCAAGAAATTTGCAAACCTAGGTGAAATGGACAAGTTTCTAGAAAAAATAAAATCTCCCAAAACTCAATGAAGAAGAAGCAGAAAGCCTGAGCAGACCAATAACAGGAGATGAAATTGAAGCAGTAATCAAAAAACTCCCAACATACAAAAGCCCTGGACCAGATGGTTTCACAGGAGAATTCTACAAAGCATTTAAGGAAGAGCTAACCCCTAGCTAACCCCTGTCCTTCACAGACTATTCCAAAAGATCCAAAATGATGGATGACTTCCAAACTCTTTTTATGAAGCCAGCATCATCCTAATCCCCAAACCAGATAAAGACACAACAAAGAAAGAAAACTTCAGGCCCATATCACTGATGAACATAGACGGTAAAATCCTCAACAAAATATTGGCAAACCACATCCAACAATACATTAAAAAGATCATACATCATGACCAAGTGGGATTCATCCCAGGGATGCAAGGATGGTTCAACATTCACAAATCAGTAAATGTAATACATCACATAAACAAAAGCAAAGACAAAAATCATATGTTCATATCAATAGACGTGGAAGAAGCATTTGATAAGGTACAGCACCCATTTATGATAAAACACTCAGCAAAGTGGGAACAGAGGGAGCATTCCTCAATATAATAAAGGCTATATATGAGAGACCTACAGCCAACATTATACTCAACAGGCAAAAACTAAAATCTTTTCCACTAAGATCAGGAACAAGACAAGGATGGCCACTTTCACCACTTCTATTCAATATAATATTAGAAGTCTTAGCCACAGTGATTGGACAACAAAAGGAAATAAAAGGCATCCAAATTGGAAAGGAGGAGACAAAACTATCATTGTTTGCAGATGACATGATAGTGTACATAGAAAATTTTATAGACTCAGCCAAAGAGCTGCTCTACCTAATAAATGAATTTTGTGAAACAGCGGGATATAAAGCCAATATCCAGAGATCAAAAGCATCTTTGTATACCAACAATGAAACAGCAGAAGCAGAAATCAAGAAAAAAATCCCATTCGATATAGCAAAAGGAAAAATAAAATACCTAGGAATAAACTTATCCAAGGAGGTAAAAGACCTGCATGCAGAAAACTACAAAACACTGAAGAAAGAAATCAAGGAAGACACAAACAAATAGAAACATATACTGTGTTCATGGATCGGAAGAATCAACATCATCTAAATGTCCATACTACCCAAAGCAATTTACAGATTCAATGCAATACCTATTAAAGTACCAATGGCATATTTCAGAGACATAGAACAAACACTTCAAAAATTTATATGGAACCATAAACAACCTCAAATAGCTGCAGCAATTTTGAGAAAGAAGAGCAAAGTAGGAGGGATTGCAACACCTGATACCAAACTGTATTACAAGGCTACTGTAATCAAAACAGCCTGGTACTGGCACAAAAACAGGCACATGTTCCAGTGGAATAGAACAGAGAGCCCAGAAATAATCCCAAGTCTTTATGTTCAATTAATGTTCAACAAAGGAGGCAGCAACATAAAATGGAATAAAAATAGCCTCTTCAACAAGTGGTGTTGGGAGAACTGGACAGCTATGTGCAAGAAAATGAAACTCGTGCACCAGCTTACACCATACACAAAAATAAATTCAAGGTGGATAAAAGATTTAAATATATGCCGTGACACCAGTAAAGTCCTAGAGGAGAACATAGGCAGGAAAATCTCAGATATTTCAAGCAGCAACATTTTTACTGATATGTCTCCTAAAGCAAAGGACATAAAGAAAAGAATAAACAAATGGGATCTCATCAAAATAAAATGCTTCTGCATGGCTAAAAAAAACAGTATTAAAATAAAAAGAGAACCAACTGTATGGGAAAACATATTTCCTAATGATACCGCAGACAAGGGTTTGATCTACAAAATATATAAAGAACTCACACAACTCCACTCTAAGAAGACAAGCAACCCAATTAAAAAATGGGAAAAGGACTTGAACAGACACTTCTCCAAGGAGGACATACTGAAGATCCAGAGACACATGAAAAGATGCTCAATATCGCTTGCTATCAGAGAGATGCAAATTAAAACCACAATGAGATACCACTTCACACCAGTCAGAATGGCCATCATAAACAAAGCAACAAACAACAAGTGTTGGAGAGGTTGTGGAGAAAAGGGGACCCTAGTGCACTGTTGGTGGGATTGCACACTGGTACAACCACTATGGAAAACAGTATGGAATTTTCTAAGAAAACTAAAAATGGATCTGCCTTTTGACCCAGCAATTCCACTGCTAGAATTATATCCTAAGAACCCTGAAACACTAATCCAAAAGAACCTATGCACCCCAGTATTCATAGCAGCACAATTTACAATTGCCAAGTGTTGGAAGCAACCTGGGTGCCCATTAGTAAATGAATGGAGCAAGAAAGTTTGGTACATTTATACAATGGAATTCTATGCAGCAGAAAGAAAGAAGGAACTCCTACCCTTCGCCACAGCATGGATGGTACTGGAGAGCATTATGCTGAGCGAAATAAGCCAGGAGGTGAAAGACAAATACCGTATGATCTCACCTTTAACAGGAACCTAATCAACAAAACAAACAAACAAGCATAATATAACCAAAGACACTGAAATTGAGAACAGGCTGACAGTCACCACAGGGGAGAGGGGAGGGAATTTCAGGGGAAAAGGGGAAGGGTTTATAACAACAAGTATAAAAGACACATGGACAAAAACTGGGGGGGTGGAAATGGAATGGAGGTGGAGTGGGCTTGGGTGGTGGGCTGGGATGGGAGTAAAAGACAGAAAACTACAAGAACAAGAATTAAAATAAATTAAAAAAATTAAATCTGGAAAGGATGTAAAAGATAACATAATCCAACCACCTTTCTGTATAGTTAAACAATCGAGGCTCAGAAATATGAAATGACTCCCCCAGTGTCAAATGACTAGCCATAAGTTGAGCTGCAGAGCTTGGAGGAGTAATGCAATCCTACAGGCTACAGTGCTGGCTAAGTGCTTCCATGATTGACTGGGTTGGGGTTGAAAAACAATGCATTCACAAAATCTCCAACTGTGTAGGCTGAGGCTGGTATTTGTTGTCTAAGTCAGGCTTATTACTTCTTCCAACTGTAGTTTAAACGACTCTTCTTGTGTTCTTATCTCATCACAGAGACATTATTCAATTTAATAGGAAGCTTGCTTTCTGTTGTATGCAAATTCCCTTTGAAGAACATGATGCAGTCAATACTTTTTATTTAATTTATTGTTATTTAAAAATATTTTGTTCATTCAGAGGGAAAGGGAGGTATGACAGAGGGGAAGAGAGGGAGAAAGAGAGGAAGAGAAACATCAGTGTGTGGTTATCTCTCGTGTGCCCCTACTGGGGACCTGGTCCTCAACCCAGGCATGTGCCCTGACTGGGAATCAAACCAATGACCCTTTGGTTTGTATGCTGGCACCCAAACCACCAAACCACACCAGCCAGGGCAATATTTTTTAAATTAAGTTTTAGATAAACATACTATTAACTGAATATTTTCCCTTAGAATTGCCCTAAAATGCTTTAACTATTTTTGCCCAGTGTGGGGGACAATGACTCACACTGGATATTCCATCACCAATGCCCCTGTTCACACCAAGGACAGAGCTGAGGTTTCTTCCAGTGTAAAACAGAGAGGTGCCATCCATTTGTTAAAATGAAATAAATGTTCAGTGCAGCCTGGGTTCCTGGGCAGTAGATAAGCCAAATAAATGCAGAATTGCTCTTTCCCCCTCTCCAATTCTATGATTTCAGACGGAATACAATATCTATCCATTGTCTAATACAGCCCATTAGCCACCTGGCTGACAGAAAATAATCTTAAATGGCCACTTTGAAGATGGGTCAGCCCATGGCTTTTTCCTCATAGGTTTCAATCTTAATAGAAACTATACTTAGCATTAATAAAACCTTGTCATTCAAAAGTCAGGGGCTGAACTGAGTTACAATCCCCTTTTGCTAAGAAGAAAAGTGGCACTTGGATATTGTGATTTTTATTGCCATTATTTGTATTATTTTTGAGAACACAGTACAATGGTGAACACAATTTTTTTTGCATTGACTCATTTTTTAAATTAAAAGTTTATGAAAATTACCAGCTGTGCATTCAGCCTTTGAGCTTCACCTCTCTCATCTATTAAAAATGGACAATAATAACTCACCCGGATTAGTTATGTGGGCTAAACAAGAAGGCATTTGTAAAATGATTATCTGATACTGAAGCAGTGTTTCCCAAAGGTAAAAAGATCGTTTTTTCCTTCTAGGCATATAGTCTTTCTGATAGTCAGTCTTGACCCCTCCCAAAAGTTCAAAGATGGTCTTTAGACAACCATGACAGACAACACAGGGGTTTTCTCATAATGAAGGGACAATAAATTTTTGTTGAATAAATTGAAATGAAGCTTCCTGTGACATCTTTCCTTAGATCAGACTACAGAACTGTCTCTCTATTGAAGATCATTGACCCACAAAAAATCAATCAAAGGCTGTGACCTGCAATATAAATTAGCATTCTTTTAGATAAAGACATAAGAAAGGTTAAACTCATAGCATTTTCAAAATCAAGGAAAAGAAGTTTTCCTCCCAATATGTCTGAGTAAGCTCCTACTGGGCTAACCCTCCCATAGACAACAGCCATAAATTCTGGAAAAACTACAAAAAAAAAAAAAAAACAGCTATCACCTGAAGGTTCTGGAAAATAAACAGATCTTGCAGTGGAATCAACTGTGGGAGAAGAAAGAACATGGAATGAGTTTCTGCTTTTTATAGATTTTATTCTGGGATTAGGCTCTAGTCAACACTGCAAAAGAGGCTGCTGAAAGTCCTATAAAAAACCAGTTTTTTCCAGTCTGAAAAGTTAGGGGCAACCAAAGTCCACAAACAGTACAATGTGAGAGAAAAATCCTAGAAAGGAGCAATCCAGAGAAGTGTAAGTCTAAGTTCTATGTATATTTCCTTTGCCCAAATTTCCAGCTGATCATTGAACTGCATGCAAAAGGAAGATACAAAATATCTCAGCTAAGGACAAAATGTTTATATCGAAATTTGAGGTGTGACTAAGAGAAAGAGATTTCAGTGTGAACTCAACCACTTTAATTGCCTGATTAAAAAGAGAAACATTCTTTTTGAGAAATATAACAGAATTCAGAGTCTCCATAACATTCACAATGTCCAAGATATAATCCAGAATTACTTGACATGTGAAGAATCAAGAAGATGAGACTCATTTTAATGAGAAAAGACAATCGATGAAGACTAACTTCCAAAAATCTTAAATGTTTCAATGAGCAAGTAAGGGTTTTATTGATTAGGTTCTACTTATAGGTGAGACCATATGGTATTTGTCTTTCACCACCTGGCTTATTTCACTTAGCATAATGCTCTGCACTTCCATCCATGCTCTTGTGAAGGGTAGGAGCTCCTTTCTTTTTGCTGTGTAGTAGTCCATTGTGTAAATATACCATAGGTTTTTGATCCACTCATTTACTGATGGGCACTTAGGCTGTTTCCAGCACTTTGCTATTGTAAATTGTGCTGCTATGAACATTGGGGTGCATAGGTTCTTTGAATTAGTGTTTTAGGATTGAATGTGGGAGGTGCGGGTGGGTAGGGTAGGGGAGAGTAATAGGGTGGGGGGAAATAGGGACAACTGTAATTGCACTAGAATAAAAAATGTACAAAAATCCCAAAGGTTTTAAACTGGCTCTTGTAACAGTGCTCAATGACTGAAAGTAAAACATGTTTCACTAATAAGAAGATAGAAAATCTTAGCATAGAAACTAAGAAAAGAATCAAATAAAAATTCTAGAATTAAAATGCACAATATCTGGAACAAAGTTCAGAAAAAGAAATAGAACTTTATTAAAAACTATTTTTATTTGCTTCATATTGTGTTATTTAAAGTGAAGGTAGAGTGAGCAAAAGAAAGAAAGAAGAGGTAGAGAGAGAGAGCAGAATCTAGGACAGTTGTAAGAGGAAGGAAAAGAGTTATGACCAAGGCAGGCTCCATAAAAAAAGGAAATATAAAGAGAAGGTAAAGAGAAGAGATATACTGAAGCAGAGTAAGAGAAATATAGGAAGAGAGATCGGATAAGAAAGAATCATGTAATCTTATGGTTTGTAAGCTACTTTTAAGTTATTTTCCTTGGGTGTGAAATGGAGGGATTGATGGAAGACCTAAAATATGGCTTTTAATCTCCTTTAAAATAGCCTTAAATGCCAATTATTGTTTAATAAAATGTTAATAAAACTTACTAAGATGCCACTCAATTATTTTCTTGGCTTCAATGGTGGAACCTTAAACCATGGTCATCAAAACAGAAGTTAGATTATCCATCTTTACACTGTACAAACCATAGAACTCTTAGGTAACATTTATTCCCTATAATGATTTTCTAACTAAGGAAATTCCAGTGAGATGGGTCCTCAGAAATGACTTCCACTCACCTCTGTGAGTGGGGCTGGCAAGGATCTGCATAAGTAAGGCATGTCAGGGTAGCTTGGGAGTCTGAGGGAAAAGCCCCGTGTAATGCAAAATCAGCTGGGACTTGAAGTATTTTCTGTATTCAAACTATCTTGGCACAAAAACTATTGCCAAGAAGTTTGTCAGGGGCAATTTTTACTTTCATAGGGACTCTGATAAGTGGAAAATCCCTAAAAGATTTAAAGGTACTAATTTTTAATGGCAGAGTTTAACAAAAAGATAATTTTGATTGAAAGAGGGAAGGATTTTTAGAGAAGGCAGTCACTGTCACCAGGAGCTGAAGATCAAGTTGGGAAATGACCAAGTGACCCCAAAGCATTGGTAGAACACTGTCCAGCTATGGACTCTAGTATGGTTTTGCAAGTGTACTTAGACCACATGTAATGAAAACTGAGCAATGTTCAACTATTCTATCCTAGTATCACTTTCTGGATGCAGAACCAAACATTAGATTGATGTTGGTATATCTTTTCTTTTCCATTCTATTAAGCTTTTAATTCTTTCAATGAGTGTCTTCCTGCTTACATACTGGCAATATTCTTTTTTTCTGAATTGGTTTTGTTATTCTATAAAATATTTTTGATTAAAAGCCATTTCTTATTTGCTTTAGAAAAGTGATAGGAATTATTCTGTAATATCACCAATAGGGGAAACAGTTACTGGAAATTTCAGCATTATACAACATCAACAAAAAAAAGAGAGCTTGTTGGTCTACATTTATTCCCTAAACTGTGTTTGCTCAAAGCCATAAATTCAGTAAATATTCCATGACAAAGAAAGAAAACAATAGGGGATGTCAATATGGTGTAGTAGGTAAATTTTGAACTCACTTTCTCCCACAAACACATCAAAATTGCAACTAAATTATAGAATGATCATACTAAGGAACAAAGGATCCAAGTCCCACACTGGGCTCTCCAGTGGGGCACCTGTGCTAAGAAGAGCAGTTCCAAAAATATCTGATTTTGAACATCAGTAGGGATTGTCTACAGCTATATCATCCTGATCACACCCAATCTCATCTGAACATCAGTGGGGATTAAGTCCAAGAGAGCAAAATGACAATAGAAGACCAAGAGATGGTACTTAAAGGGTTCACACACAGACTCACTTGCTCCAAGTTCCAGTGGAGGAATAGCAGCTCAAGAAGCACTTGGGACATATGAGAGGAATTAAATTGATTATTTTTAGGGAAATAGCTGAAGGGGCAGGGATTGGGGAAAATCTCTCAAGGAACAAATGTGTTGGTGGGCACAATTGCTCCTTTGGTTAGCTCTCCTGTCACTTAAACTGGTGAAGGTGGACACAAAACCTGCCATTGTCCATTAATCTGGCTCAAAACCTTCCTCTCCACCTCAGCATCTCCCTAAGACCCAGCCCCACTCAACCTGTTGGACCAGGCAGAGCCTGGTCCAGAGACTCCAGAACCTCCACACATGCAGCAGATGGTCTCAGTGCTCACTGAAGTCTCTCTCAAGGGCCCCCAAGTTCCACACAAGTGTCAGCCAGTCTTGGCTTGTACTGCTGTCTCTCCCAAACACCCTCAAGCCCAGTACAAGTAGCAACTGGCTTTGGCTTGCAGCACAACATTCTGCAAGTTCCCTCAAGCTTGGCACAAATGGCAGCTGTCCTCACCTCAACACCAATTGGTGTTCTTACCAAGTGGCCTCAAGTCTGACACAAGTGACAGCCAGCCTGATTTCACAACATAGCTCCAACCAAGAGGCCCCATGCTTGATAAAAGTGGAGGATGGCCTTGGATCACAATGTTGCTCCAACTAAGTGACCTCAAGCCCAACACAAGTGATGACTGATTTCAACTTGTATCTTAGCTTACACTAAATGGCCCCAAGCCCAGCACAAGCAGTGACTAGCTTCAGCCCACACTAGAGCCCCATCAAGTAGCTCCACAGCTACCACATCTCACAGACTTCCTTAAATGGCACCAGAGCCCTGCTAAAATGACTCCCACTCTGTGGGGCCAGTCTCTGCAGAACAGGTTATCTGCTGTAGTCACAGCGAGTTCTCATAGCTAATCAGCCTTAAGGTCAACCCCACACACCCATGTGCCAGCAGCAATCTCAGGCCAACTGCAATATTGAGAGCAACACACACAGGAGACTCCCCTGAAGCACCTGGCTCTGGTTTCCATGGGGGACTGTGCCACTGGGACTCACAGGATGCTGTATACAGAAGGCCAATCTTTCAAGACTGAGAGATGTAATGGATATACATATAACACATGGAAACAAACACAAGGAGGTAACGAAGTTATGGGAAAGGGAAATTAGCTTCAAGTGAAAGAACAGGACAAATCTCCAGAAAAAGAACTAAATAAAATGGAGATAAGCGATGTAACAGATAAAGAGTTCAAAGCAATGGTTATAAAAATGCTCAATGAACTTGGGAGAAGAATAGACAAACTCAGAATTTTGACATAGAGAGAATATCTATAAAAAGGAACCAGTTAGAATAGAGCTGAAGAATAAAAAACTGAAATAAAAAATGTGCTAAAGAAAATCAACAGTAGATTAGATAATGAAGAAGAGTGAATCAGTGATCTGGAAGACAAGCTAGTGGAAAACACCCTATTGGAACAGTAAAAAGAAAAAAGACTTTAAAAAAAATGAAGGTAAATTAAGTGACCTCTGGGACAACATCAAACATACCAACAATCACGACATAAGAGCCCAAGAAGAGGGGACAGAGAGAGAGAGAGAGAGAGAGAGAGAGAGAGAGAGAGAGAGAGAGAGAGAGAGAGAATCATTTGATAAAATAATGACCAAAAACTCTTTTTAGCTTGGGGAAGGAAATAGATATACAAATCCAGGAAGCATAGAGAGTCCCAAAGAAGATGAACCCAAAGAAGCCCACACCAAGATAAATCACAAATAAAATTCCAAAAGTTAAAGATACAGAGAGAATTTTATAAGCAGCAAGTGAAAAATATCTAGTTATTCACCAAGGAGCCCCCATAAGACTATCAGTTGATTTTTCAAGAGAAACTTTGCAGGATCTAAAAAATGGTTCAATATATTTAAAGTGATTAAAGGAAAACAAAACCCTATGACCAAGAATGCTCTATACAACAAGGTTATTATTTAGAATTGAAGTATAGTTTTCTAGACAAACGAAAGTTGAGGGAGTTTATCATTACTAAACAAGCATTACAAGAAATGTTAATGGGACTTCTTGCAGACAATTTTAATTGAACAACAATAAAGTAATTTTAAAAAATTAAATAAGTAAGTAAGTAAATAAATCTGTACTCTGCAAAAAAAAAAGGCCAAACTAAAAATGAGAAAATATAAAAAAGTCTCACTGATAAAGGCAAGCAGTGAAAGTTGTGGGCCAACCAAGTGTAAAGGTAGTACAAAGGTTAAAAGACAATAGTAAGATCATATGTAAACATAATAATAAATTAGGGGATATACACATGCAAAAGAGGTAAAATAAGATTCAAAACATAAATGGGGTGAATAAAAAATGTAGGGCCTCTAGAACATTTTTAAACTTAAGTGAGCATCAACTTAAAATAGACTACTATAAATATGCTTTAAATTTCATGGTAATCACAAACCAAAAACCTATAATAGATACACAAAATTAAAAAAGGCATTCAAAGAAATCACTATATAAAATTATCTATGTACAAGGAAAAAATGAAAGAAAACAAGAAGAACCACAAAGCAATCAGAAAACAATTAATAAAAGGGCAACGACATATATATTAATACCTACTTTAAATGTAAATGGGCTAAATGCTCCAATCAAGAGCCATTGGGTGACTGAGTGGATTTTGAAAACCCTGTACATATGCTGCCTACAAGAGACTCACTTCAGATGGAAAGACATATGGATTAACAGTGGAGGGATGAAAATACATATTTCATACAAACGCAAATAAAAATACTGGGATAGCAATCCTTACATCAGACAAAATAGACTTTAAATTAAAGGCTGCAACAAGACACAAAGAAGGGTATTACAACATTATAAAGGGATCAACCCAACAAGAAGTTATAACTCTTGTAAATATCTATGCACCCAAAATAAGAGAACCTAAATAATAAAGAAAATATTAATAGATATAAAAGGAGAGATCAGCACTGCTACAGTGATAGTAGGGGACTTTAACATCCCACTTACATCAATGGATAGATTGACCAGGCAGAAACTCAACAAAAGAGTGGCTTTAAATGACATATTAGAACAGATAGGCTTAATAGATATTTATGGAACATTCTATCCCCTCAGCAGAAGACACATTCTTTTCAAATGCACATGGAAAATTTTCCAAAGTAGACCAAATGTTAGGCCACAAAACAAGTCTCAATAATTTAAGAAGATTGAAATTACAAAACAAACAAACAAGCAAAATATGACCAAAGACACTGAAATAGAGAACAGGCTGACAGTGACCAGAGGGGAAAGGGGAGGAAATTTGGGAAAAGGTGTAGGGTTTACAGGAACAAATATAAAGGACACATGGAAAACAACTAGGGGGGGTGGAAATGGGAGGGAGGTGGAGAGGGATGGGTGAGTGGGCTTGGATGGGAATAAAAGACAGAAAACTACTTGAACAACAATTAAAATAAAATTTAAAAAAAGAAGAGTGAAATTACATCAATGTCTTTTATTACAACAGTATGAAACTAGAAGTCAATTACAAGAAGAAAACTAGAAAAAATACCAAAATATGGAGTCTAAACAACATGCTAGTAAACAGTTGATGAGTAAATGAAAATACCACAGAGGAAATCAAAAGATATCTTGATACAAATAAAATGAAAATGCAACAACCAAAAATCTATGAGACACAGAAAAAAGTAGTTGCAAGAGGGAAATTCTTAGCAATACAGGCTTATTTCAACAAAGAAACAAAAAATTCAAATAATCAATTTAACCTGGCACCTGAATGAACTAGAGATAGAAGAACAAACAAGGCCCAAAATGAGTAGAAGAAAGGAAATAATAAAATTGAGAACAGAAATAAATGAAATAAAGACTAAAAAAATAAAAAATATCAATGAAACTTACAGCTGGTTCTTTGAAAAGACTCATCAAGGAAAAAGAGAGGCAGCCTAAATAAATAAAATCAGAAATGAAAGAGAAGTGACACCTGCCACCAGAGAAATACAGAGTTACAAGGGAATACCACAAACAGTTGTATGTGAATGATTCGTGCAATCTAGAAGAAATGGATAAATTCCTAGAAACATACAATGTTCCCAGACTAACTCAGGAAGAAACAGAAAATCTTAACAGACCAATTACTAGTAAATAAATTGAATCAGTAATCAAATGACTGCCAACAGATAGAAGTCAAGGACCAGACAGCTTCAAAGGTAAATTTTACTAAACATTTAAAGAAGAATTAACACTTATCATTTCAAATTATTCCAAAAAGTTGAAAAGGAAGGAAAGCTCCCAAACTCATTCTATGTGGCCACCATTACCTTGATACCAAAACCAGATGATCACAGAAATAAATATTATGAGCCAATGACCCTAATGGATATAGATGGGTAAATCTTCAACACAACATTAGCAAACCAAATTCAGAAATATATTAAAAAGATCATGTACCACAATCAACTGGTATTTATTCCAGTTATGCAATGTTGGTTCAATATCTGCGAAGCAATCATTATGATACACAATGCAAACAAAATGAAGGATAAAAATCATATCATGTTAATAGATACAAGAAAACATTTGACAAAATTCAATAGATACCCATTTATTATAAAGCTCTGGGCAAAACAGGGACAGAGGAAACATACCTCAATATAATAAAGGCCATATATTACAAACCCACAGTTAATATCATACTCAATGGTGAAAAGCTGAAAGGTTTTCCTCTAAGATCAGGAGCAAGACAGGATGCCCACTCTCACCACTCTTAATCAGTGTAGTACTGGAAGTCCTACCCACAACAATCAGACGAGAAAAAGATATAAAAGGCATCCCAATTGGAAAAGAAGTAAAGCTGTCACTATTTGCAGATGACATGATATTATCTATAGAAAACACTAAAGATAAAAAAACTATTAAAATAATAAATGAATACAGTAAAATTTCAGGATACAAATTTTTTTTAAATTAAATTTTATTTTAATTGTTGTTCTTATACAGTCTTCTGTTTTCTACTCCCATCCCGTCCCTCCGCCCCAGCCCTCCCCAGCTCCCTTCCATTTCCACCCCCCCTAGCTTTTGTCCATATGTCTTTCATACTTGTTGCTCTAATCCCTTCCCCTTTTCCCTGGATATTCCTATCCCTCTCCTCTCTT